>PVHP010014728.1:0-38525 GCA_004024765.1 Zapus hudsonius
TCTGACCCTCCCAAGCCCAGCACTGAGTGGCTGCCAGGACTGAAGAAGGCATGTGAGTTTCTAGAGAGAAAGCCATTCCCCAAAACCCAGGCAGGCAGCTCTGAGCTGGGCACTGCCCCCTCCCCAAAAGCAACCTGCCCCTGAACTTTGCTGTAAGTACATGGGTCTACCAGACCAAGAGCTGAAGATGCAGGAGTGCCTTTCTCCCCAGGCCTTCAGGGCCCAGAGTGTACCATGCTTCAGAACCTGGGGCCCAGGGTACACATGTCCTGGCTTCAACCTATGCACTTTCTTTTGGGAAATCTTCCAACACTTCTTACTTTCTAAGCTCTGCATTAAGGGCTTTGTGTCCTTGTCATAAAGAAGACCAGCCATCAGCTGCCCAGTCTTAGGGTCAGTGACCCAATTCTCCCATTGGCTGTTCTCCAGGATGAAGGAGAAAGAAAGGCTTGCATTGGGAATGCTTCTTTGGGGGGGATAGTATATGCCTGGCTGTGATCCAACTTGTCTCCTCCCAGTCCCACTTTGTGGCAGCATCAGGCAAGGTCCTTTGGGGTTGTCACTCAGGAGTCATCAGGAGAGGTTTTCTCCTCTATAGCCACAAAATGACCTCCATCAAGCTCAGTACTTGCAGGCTCACCATTCACCTAGGATCAAGTACCTCTTGCCAGGATTCCTAGTCCTCCCACAAGCATCCCCGCTTCTGTTGTCTGCGGAAACCCATTCCGTACCTGCTAGCCAAGTGCTCACTTGAAACCATCCGATGCCCTTGCTTTTACACTTAAGCCCTGCTACAGGGCTTACCGTATGCCTACGCTCCATATCCCAGTCTGACCTGAGGCTGTCCCTTGTTTGGGTGAGCCCCTCCCTTTTGCTTTATTCCAGCCACACAGAGCTACATGAGTGCACCACGACTCAGGTACTTAACCATGGTCCCCTAGTCCTTTACCATCAGGCAAGCTCCAGGCGCACAGAGACCTTGCAAGTCATTTCTCTTGGGGTGTCCCCACCTCCTAAAATTTGAACTCCCTTCTCTTTGGCACTCCCTAGAGCTGTGTCTATGTCTCACCCCTGAATCTGTTCATCCAATGCCCTCCTTGGGCAAGACACCCAACAGCCTTTTGTTTCTATTTCTTCAAAGGAAGATTCACAAATTAGAGTGTAGATCCAGTCTCAGGGGACAGAGAGCCATCTGCTGATTGACGCCTCTCCTTTGATAGAGAGTGCTTTGATTTTCTCTACCTGCTGCCTCCCACCTCACTCCATCTGCCTCCACCTCCAGGGACAGAGCCCTGGGCCCTGGTACCTCCTCCCTTGCCACCCACTAATGAACCCCAAGTTTATCTGAAACAAACAGGAGATTAGGAAGGGAGACCAGACAAAGAACATAGAGGGCAGGGGAGGAGTGCTACCCGAGGTCCCAGGGACAAACGAGTTATGTGAGAAGCATGCCTCGTGGCTCTGATAGTGTCCACTTCTGGCACAGTGGCTCATGAGCTCCTGGACACACTTGCCAAGACTGTCCCCGGTGTCCAGTACTCTTGAACAGTGGAGGGTTCCAGACTCATGTTGAAGGGTTAGGCTTGGGGGGCTGAGCTGACCATGCATCTGTTTTGTTCTTTGTGTCTCATTTTTTCCAAATATTTTATTTATTTGACAGAGAGTGTGGGGCAGATAGAATCCACATGCCAGGGCTTCTAGCTGCTGCAAATGAACTCCAGATGCATGCACTACCTTGTGCATCTGGCTTTACGTGGGCACTGGAGAATAAACCAGGGTCCTTAGGCTTTGCAGGCAAACACCTTAACTGCTGAGCCATCTCTTAGCCCTGTGTCTCATTTTTTATCCCATCTCTGGGTAATTGGAGGAGGAGGAGGAAGAGGAGGAAGAAGAAGAGGAGGAATAGGAATAATAATAATAGCTCATATTTCTGAGTACTTGCTACAAACCAGGCCTTTCACACGCATGAAACATTTCATTTACACAATAGCCCCGTGAAACAAGAACTGTTATTCTTATTGATAACAGAGAAGAAACCATGTACAGGAAGTTAAGTAGCTTGCCCAAGGTCACCTAGCTAGAAGTTGCTCCCAGACAATCTTGTCCGGAGTTTGAGGTCTTGACCGCCCAACCTGATGTCTCTTAAACAAGACAATGCAAGCTTCTAGCACCTCTCTGTGTCTCCGTTAGCACATGTCGTGGCAATGTGGGTGCTGGAGCCTAGCCAGGGTGTGTTCCGGGGGGCAAGCTTTGGGATGTAATAGCCCAGTTTCCCTTTCTTGTAGGAGCTTAGCTCACTCTTTCTTTCTTTCTTTCTTTTTTTAATAAAGATTTTTAAAAATTCTATTTATTTTTAATTTTTAAAAATATTTTATTTATTCATTTTCAAGCAGAGAGATACAGAGAGAGAGGAAGAGAGAGTGTGTTAGAGAGAGAACCAGGGCCACCACCTTGTGGGTCTGGCTTATGTGGATCCTGGGGAATTGAACCCAGGGCCTTAGGCACTGGACACAAGTGCCTTAACTGCTGAGCCATCTCTCCAGCCCCACTTTTGCTGCTTTCTGCCAGCTGCTGTGGCAAGATGTGATGCCATCTCTGCCATCCTTTTACTGCCATGATGAATCTTCCTCTTGAGACAACCTGAAATAAACCCTTTCCTCCCTGTTTTGGGTCGGGTGTCTTGCCCTAGTGATAATGGGTGCAGAGGTGCCCATCCTCCCTTCTGGGAGCCAAGTGAGCAGCACACAGCCTGGCAGAACAAGGATGCAATGCTGAGAAGGCTGTCGGGAATTGAGTGAAGGACAAAAGGGGGGTGCTGGCATTGGAACAGATTACCGATCATCCTATCGATAATCCAAATCACTGATGTTGGAGCAGTAGTTCTAATCTTGTGTCAGGCAGGATTTCAGTGTATGGGCTATGAACTGAAATGCGGTCTAGCCTCACAGATGCATCATGTCCAAGATCCTGGGATTCCTACCCTTGTCTAATCCCCTCTGTGAGGAGTTCGGGCTGACCTGTGTGCCTGGACGTCCTACGTGGAACTGACTGTATGACTGCGCTCTCTTTTTTCTCTCGGATTGCTCTCTCTGAGGGAAGCCAGTTGCTCTGCAGCAAAGACCCCCAGGCTTCTGTGGTGAGACCATCCAAAAGGAAATGAGGCTCCCAAGAGCCATGTGAGTGAACCCTCCAGCTCCATGGGAGGAGCCAGCAGCAGCAGCTAGGCAGAGTGGAATTACTCAGTTGAGCACAGAGTTCAAGTCCAGCTCCTGCCCAGGTGGGCTGCTCCTTCCCATTCTGCCCCCAAATCAAAAGTCTGGCTGCTCACGAGGGTTTGGGGCTTTTTCCTGTTTTCTGTCTCCTGGGCTGTTTGTCTTTGAGCACCTGAGGTTTTCACCACTGGTAAGGTTTTGTCCAGTTTAGCTGCTGTGAGGGTAGGAAAGGATATTTCGTTTTTCCCTAGATCCATGGACTTTTGTGTAGTTGTATCCACTCCCCCTTCTTTGGTCTTTGGACTCTCCCTCACCCCTCCTGACTTCTGAATAAAAAATGTAATAATTTAATAATTATCCTCCTCAGTCTGCTTTATCTAATTCCTTGGTTAAAACGGACACAAGCTCAGGTTTGGGGTTTGTATTTGAACCCCTAAAAATGACACCCCATCACAAGATGGCACAGCAGCTACTAATATCTGACATCTGTGAATCACCTAGCATGCTTCTGACATGATTTGCTTGTTACATGAGAGAAGTTTAGCCAGAACTACCCAGGAGACACCCTGAATTCCTGAATCATAGAAACTGCAGGATGCATAAAGTGGTGGTTGTTTTGTGACACTAATTTTTGGGCGATTTTTTATGAAGCAATGAACAATTAATACATTAACTCATTTAATTATCACAGCAACTCAACAAAGAAGATTCTTTTTGTTTTGATGGTGCTGTGGATGAAATAGATTGTTAAATGACAGCTAGAAGGAGGTGGCCAAAATCCAAACCCAGGACGTTCTAGCCAGAGGCTGCCCTCTGCATGGTGACAGTGTCTTTGCTATAGGAGATTT
This sequence comes from Zapus hudsonius, assembly GCA_004024765.1. Lineage (NCBI taxonomy): Eukaryota > Metazoa > Chordata > Mammalia > Rodentia > Dipodidae > Zapus > Zapus hudsonius. Next base: position 4,061 of record PVHP010014728.1, read on the forward strand.
TATGAAGGATTCGATAGATCACAGGGTGGGGCTCCTCAAACTTGCCTAATCCTCACTCTGTTAAAGATTTAACCTCTGCTGGGCATGGTGGTGCATGTCTTTAATCCCAACACTCAGGAGGAAGAGGTAGGATCACTGTGAGTTCAAGGCCACCCTGAGACTATATAGTGAATTCCAGGTCAGCCTGGGCTAGAGAGAAACCCTACATTAAACACATACACACACACACACACACACACAAAAAAAATTAGTCTCTCTGGACCCTCTCCTAGCTGATTAAAAACCAGAGTGTTTCAGGACTCACTGATCTCAGAGCTCCTCTCTGACAACATTGGCAACCCTGTTTAACTTTGCAGTAATGGGAAATCTCATGGTGAACCCCAGAGGTTCATTTCCTCTTCCTGTCTTAATCTGATACCCAGAGGGCTGTCTCCCTCTGTCATTGCTATGAGGCAAGGGAAAGATGGAACACGTGGCATGTTCATAAGCCTACAGGTAACTTCTGTCATGGGCACCTCCATCAATGGCCAGACCCTGTCTCATGATCCCAATAGAACTGCAAGGGAAGCTGTGAAGTGTGGGGGACAAATGAATACCAGGGGACCCCAGCACTGCTCTGCCACATCCATTCTTTGGATTAGAATGATATAAGATTGATTGATGGTTGAGGTGCAGGAGATTGAACCCAGAACCCTGAGCATGTTAGCAAACTCTGGATCACTGAGCTCCATCCCAGCCCTGTGTGCTCATTTTGGTCCCTCAGCTAGATGTGAGTTATTTGAGGTCCTGGCTCCCACCCTAGACCTGCTGAGGTAGAACTCTGGGGCGTGTGTGTGTATACATACATGTATGTGTGCATGTGTGTGGAGGCCAGAGGACAATGCTGAGTGTCCTCAGTCACTTCCCACTTTCTTTTGGTGACAGTCTCTCACTGAACCCGGAGCTCACTGGTTGGACTAAACTTGCTAGCCAACCAGCCCCAGGCATCTGCCTGTCTCGGCCTCCTCAGTGCTGGGTTACAGTCATGCACTTCCATGTCTGGCCTTTCGATGTGAGTCCTGGGAAGCAAACTCAAGTCTTCATGTCTGACACAGCAAGTGCTCTGCCCACTGAGCCATCTCTCCAGCCTCAGAACTCACTTTTTAAATGAGGTCAGGTGATTCCTAGACTTGCTAGAGTTTGAGAATCCTGCATTCCGCCATCATGCAGCTTCCTGTCCCATCAGCCAGTCTTCCTGGCTCCTAGCACAAGTACACTAAATTCATGAATTAATGTTGCCACCGACTGATAACTCTTATTCAAAGTCCTTCTTTGGCATCCAGCATCAGAAAGCATCCAAAGAAACGTGCCTTCCTAAGATGGAAAATGCCTTTCTTATCTTGGGGTCCCCTGTGTCCTCAGCTGTCCTCCTACCAGCTGGCCCAGCTGTCAGAGCAGTCACTGGTCAAAGCTGGACCAAGCACACAGTGCAGCTCACTGTAGCCTGGAGATGTTATTTCGTTTCTTGCCAAACAACTGTGCATGTCAAATGCGTGCGCAACACACAGACCAGGGCTGGGACTCTCCCAGCCTGTGCCCCAGCTGTTTCTGCTTCTCCGTGCTTCCTCTGAGACCTAGAGAGCAAGCTCCAGGCCAGCTGCACAGCTGATGCACAGAAGAGCTGGCCAGATGCACCTTATCACGAGGACTCACCAAGACAGTGAGCAGGCAGCCACAAAATGCCAGCCTGTTTTATCCTCTGCCCAGCCAAGGACAAATTTCCCCACTGTTCTGATGCCTGGTAAATGGGCCATGACAACCACAGAGACTGAGGGTTTGCTGTGGGTCGGGTGTTCTTGTTATGAAACCCTTTGATGGAAATAGTGTTTGTTATTATTCTTGATTTACACACAAGGAGTCTGGAGCTTAGTGAAGTCAGATAACTTATCCAAAGTGATAGAGGTGGGACGTAAAGAAGACAGGATTCTGTCTCAGTCTCTCCCCATCTATACAGCTAATCCCTGCAAACCAGTATGGTGGACTGGAAGCCAGGAATGGCCAGTAAGAGCTCTTCAAGTTGCTTCTCAGCCTCCTGGAAACATCTAAACAAAGGCTTCTGATGTTTGCAGCCACTTATTGAGCAACACTGCTTTTGTGTGTTTTGCCTACCATGAATTCTTTGTGTTTGCTTTTTAAAAATGCATTAGGGGCTGAGGAGATGGCTCATTGGATAAAGCACTTGTCATGCAAGCGTGAGGACCTGAGTTTGGATCTCCAGGACTCCTAAAAAAGCCAGACACTGTGGACAGCATCTGCAATCCCACCAAGCCTACAGAAAGCAGAGGCACAGACAGAAGTTTCTGGAAGCTTGGTGATCAACAATGAGAGAAACTCTGCCTCGAGCAAGCTGTAAGTCAAGGACTTACACCCAGAATTGACCTCGACCTCCATTCGCAAGCATGGCACATGTGTATGGTACACACACACACACACACACACACACACACACACACACACACACACACACACACAAATAGTGCATCAGGACATTAATTATATTGGCTTTCTACCATTGTCCTAAATTTTGTGCTTTAGACAAGTGTCTCACCTGACCTGTTGAGCCCTACAAGGTAAACACAGAGCAAATTAATTATGGCACAGGTATAGGTAGGTGAGGACACTAACGCAAAAGGAGGCAACAGGTAATTTACCTAGAGCTTCATTTCATGTGATTGGATGGAGCAGGATTCAACCCCAGGCTTCTCAGGCGTTTTTTTTTTTCACACATGCATGCATGTGTGTATATGGGTGTGCCATGGCCTATGGCCACTGCAAATGAACACTGGACACTTGTGTCTTGTGTCAGGCTTAGGAAGGATAGGTTAGGGTGGCTTGGGAATTGAACCTCGGGTGGCAGGCTCTGTAAGCAAGAGCATTTAACCATTGAGCCAGCCTGGCAGCCTCTGGTCTTTCTTCCACACAAAGCTTTCCCATAGCCTGAAGGAGGATTGTGGTTCAAACTGGATTGCTTTGCTCTCACAGCTGCCCCAAGAGATGCTTAGAAATCCCCCTGGGACTTTCCTGTACCAAACCACAGGGCAGATGCTGCAGATGCACCTGGGCACACTGGCTCTTCTCTACCCTGCTGCCAACAGATAAAGAGAGGGCAAAGGTCTCAACACAGAGAGAGAGAGAGAGAGAGAGAGAGAGAGAGAGAGAGAGTCATCCCTGAGGCGCTGTCCTCAGCACATTAACCAAAGAAGCTCAGTACTGAATTTTGACTATCTTTTTTCTCATTTTATTCTAGAGCTATTGTTAAGTGTATTAATTTCTTATCTTTTGCAAGGAGAGACAATGGGCAGGCAAGGCCTCCTGTCACGGCAGGATCTCCAGACACATGCATTTCACTTTACATGGGTACTGGGCAATTGAACCCAGGGCCATCAGGCTTTGCAAACAAGGGCTTTATCCTCTGAGCCATCTCTCCAGCAATTTTTTATCGTTGACATGTCAAAATCCCCTCATAAATGGCCATTTGTTCCAAGTGTTATGAGATGCACTGTGTCCCCATAAGTGGGTGCTGAACTCAACCTCAGAATGTGATTCTGTTTGGAGATGGGTTCATTACAGAGGCAATGGAATGACAATGAATGTATTAAGGTGGGACCTAATGCCTATGGCTTTATCAGGAAAGGAGATCAGGTGATACACAGACACAGAAGGAAGACCACGTGAAGACACAGGAGAGGGCTGTCCATCTACGAGCCAAGGAGGGTCACTTCCAGGAAATCAGTCCTGATCATTTTTGGAGTGGATAAAGCAAAGTGAAAACCTTTTTATAGATAAGACAAGGAATGTCCTCATAAAAATTTGAAGAGAATCTAGACCAAATTTGACCCATCACTTTCAAAAAATATCTTTTTATTTGTAAGGAGAGAGAGGAAGAGAGAGAAAGAGAGAGAGAGCACACCAGGGCCTCCAGCCACTGCAAATGAACTCCAGATGCATATGCCACTTTGTGCATCTGGCTTTATGTGGGTAATGGGGAATTGAACTTGGGTCATTAGGCTTTGCAGGCAAGTCCCTCAACTACTGAGCCATCACTCCAGCCCTGAATTGATTGCTGTCTCCTAGACCTCTGGAGGATAGCCCTCTGTGCTTCCGACTTCCCTCTAGAAAACCTTGTGTGCATCCACAAGACAATCCAGAGCAAAACAGAAATGCATACATTGTATCGATAGTTAAAAACAAAGCAAGCAGGGCTGGAGAGATGGCTCAGCGGTTAAGGCACTTGCCTCCAGTGCCTAAGGCCCCTGGTTTAATTCCCCAGGACCCACATAAGCCAGACCCACAAGGTGGTGGCCCTGGTTCTCTCTCTCTCTCTCTCTCTCTCTCTCTCTCTCTCTCTCTCTCTCTCTCTCTCTCGTCTCTGTGTATCCGCTTGAAAATGAATCAATAAAATAGTTAAAAAAAACAACAAAGCAAGCAAGGAGGGAAAACAAGAAGATTAATGGCAAAAAATAGTCACCAAATGATGATATTCAAACAACAATTCTATCAACCCTGAAGTCTTATTTCGATGAACAAAGACAAAATAGTCACCAATCCTCAGGCAACACAATGAGTCCAGCAGAGGCTCTTTTGTGACCCAAGCCAGGGGCAACCCCAGAGAAAGGGCTGGGCACAAAGCCCTGGGGAAGCATCTGGTAGTTGGGAGTCCCATGGTTGGCTACCGACTGTGGGTCTTCTAAATATTCTCATTGGGACCTCCAGATTCACTTAAGGAAGAGACCATCTCTCCAAACCTGAGAATCTTCTTAATTTTATTTAAGTAAAGAAGTGTGGGGAGCCGTTCATGCCATAAGATGCGTCAACATTTGTTTTTGAAGGTCTCTGCTCTTCCTCCTAACTGATGCTAAGCTCCTATCTTCTCTGCCTAACCTTCTCTCTTCCGCCAAGAGATCATGACCCCTGCTGTGACCGAGTTACCTAGCAACCAGGTTGCTATTTCCCAGTTACCACCTTGCTCCCCTGCTTGTAACAAAATGAGTTTGCTCCACTCTCTCCCGTCTCTTGTTCCCACCCATTCTCACCCCTTCTCCTAGGGCCCTCGCTGTGACCGACCTGCGGGCGGATAAGGACAAAGAAGAGGCATGCTTGTTTGGCAAACTCTCTGAGCAAAGCAAATTACAAATCTTTCATAGAATTTTTGTCTTAGGGTGGCCTCAAACTCATGTTGATCCTCCTACCTCTGCCTCCTGAGTACTTAGATTAAAGGCTTTCCCCACCACACCCGGCTGATAGGATGGTTGTGGAGGCAGGAGTGGATCAATATCAGACTTAGAAGCATCCTTACAGAAGTGAGCCCACCAGGCTGTCTCTGGTTGGCTGGCTTTCAGAGTTGTGTCTGTTGAAGCCAGTTGTCAATTATCAACTCATCACATTTAGAACTAGCCCTTGATGTATTTGATACCAAGATTATAGAGCTGTCATTGATGGATTAAACAGATTTTAAACCACTTCTTGTGGAAAGCTATCACCATAATTATAGAAAATTCAACTCTCCTAGGAGTGTAACTCTGTATTTTACCTATTTTGCTTCTTGACTGTCTCTCCACTCCTTGAGGGCAAAATTTTTATTTGTTTTAATCCCTACAGAATTCCCAGACAGTGCTTAGCACATAGTAGATTGCTCAGTATTCATCAGATGAATAATTTTAAATATTTTATTTATTTATTTGCAGAGAGAGGGGGTGCTCCAGGGCCTCTAGCCACTTCAAATGAACTCCAGACTCGTGTGCCAGTTTGTACATCTGGCTACACCTGGGTACTAGGGAATCAAACCTGGGTCGTCAAGCTTTGCAGGCAAGTGACTTAACCAGTGAGCAATCTCACCAACCACCAAATGAATAACTTGATGAATTCCTTGACTGTGGAAATCCCAAGAAATACGTGATTTTTCTTATTTTCATTGTTAAAAACAAAAGCCAAATGCTGTATCATGGGAACTGGACTGGATGTAATCATGATAAATGCTTTTGAACTGAGGTTGATGAATGAACCATGGAACAGGCTAGTGCTTGCTGTCTTGCCCTTGAGATCACATTCCAACACCAGAGAGCCTGACCATGAGGCAAATTTTGGACAAGGGAGCAGCGTTCGGATCATTACTCTTGGAGAATTCCTCCTCTGGCCTTGCCAGTCCTGGAAATTTTCTACCTTTTGGTCTTCTCTCTCTAAAAATTGATTTCCAGAGGTCCTTTAGCATAGTGACACACACCTTTGTCACTTTGAGAAGGGTCCTTAAATTCTTTCAAATCTCCATCTCGTCTGATGGGAGGAATAAGAAAACTCACTTTATATGATATTTTTTATCACCATTACCCCCACCATGGGGCATTGTCACCTACACTGTGGGTCTCTAGTGAGCTCTCCAAGTGCTACCTGTGGTAGTGTGACCATCCCATTGCCATCAAAGCCAAGATAACTTTGACCTCCATAGTCGTGAGCAGAATGGTACATTGATAGCAGTGTCTATGATAATGGTAATGGGTTCATTCACCCTTCTTGGTAGAAGGTGGAAGGTTAAGATCACAGGAACCTGGACCCTCACTATCACTTTCTGGCTGCAGTGGGCTTAGGGTGCCACAGTAAATAGAAGTGGAGGATGGCACCCTGATGCAGCTTCCCATGAGGTCATCGCCCATGAAGGGATGGGTTAAACTATATTTCTATAAGTTTTTAACCCCTCACCCCAATCCTGTAAGTAATACGCTCAATAAATTCACCAGTTCACCAAGCTGAGCTCCTCAGAAAAGTCACACAACACTAGTCCCTGGTCTTACCAAAGATATATAGATTGGTAATAGAACGTTTTTAATTATCATTCCCCTCTTTCCTTTTTTCCATCCTTTCTTCCATTTTTCAGTACTAGGGATTGAATTTAGGGCTTTGCACATACTATCACTGACTTCTCTTTACTTTTTATTTTGTGATAAGGTCTCATTAAGTTTCCCAGTCTGGGGCTGGAGAGATGGCTCAGTGGTTAAGGCATTTGCCTCCAGTGCCTAAGGCCCCTGGTTCAATTCCCCAGGACCCACATAAGCCAGACCCACAAGGTGGTGGCCCTGGTTCTCTCTCTCTCTCTCTCTGCTTGAAAATGAATAAATAAAATATTTTTTAAAAAAAGTTTCCCAGTCTGGCCTTGAACTTCATAGTCTAAGCAGAATTTGTAAAACTCCTGCCTCAGTCTCCCAAGTAGCTGGGATTACAGGCCTGTGTCCACAGGCCCAGCTGGCTACAGACTTTTCTAAAGACTGACTTTGTCATAGGAGTGAGGAGATGAAAGCAGAGGTAACTGTTGCTGCTAAGCAAACTCAGTCCAAAACAACTCTATTTCATCCTCACATTCCACAGTGGAACCAGGCTTATCCAAGAAAGGCAATGGCAACTGTCATGGTTTGATCCAGGTGTCCCCCACAAGCAAATGAATGTGTTCTCAGTGATCTATCCTCAGCTGATGGCAGTTCGGGAATTAGAACCTCGCTAGAGCTGTGTTGTTGGGGGCGGGCTTATGAGGTTATAAACCAGCTTCCCCTTGCCAGTGTTTGGCACACCTTCCTGCCGCTGTTTGCAGTGCTGTGGAAGAGGTGATGTCCAGCCCTCTGCTCATGCCATTGTTTTCCCTGCCAGGATGGAGTCTCCCCTCGAGTCCGTAAGCCTAATAAACCCATTTCCCATAAACTGGTTTTGCTCAGGTTCTTTCTGCGCAACAACAGAATAAGTTGACTGCAACAGTAACAGATTCATCTACTTGATTAATCAATGCTTTCTCCTTACCCAATGTCACTACCAAGGCTAGGAATGCCAAATAGGTCCTTTGCCAGCTTCCACATATACAAGTGAATGTATTAAGGGTCTAGAAGAACTTGTTTTCTTTCCTAAGAGTGGACAGAGTGATGGTGCAGATCTCTTCTGTCTCCTTGCCCTAACTTCAGACACAATGCCGGCAGCTTGGGCAGACATCAAGTGTAGGACAATCCACATTAGGAAGCTATCAAGAGACTCGCCAGTGTGACATCAATGACCACTGAAGCAAGGCCAGCAACCACCTACAGCCTTTTGCTACTAAGGGAAAGAAAACAACAAACATGTAGCCCAAAGCCTTCCTACGGGGTGCAAGGCCACTGTGCTGGGGAGTGAAACTGGCATCGGATGACATCAGAAATGTGCCATCACAATCTTCAGAGAATGGTCAGGGTGCACATGGGACCCACGGGAGATCTACCAACACCCACAGAAATCAAAATCGAGCTGTAATCACTTCTGTAGGCTCAGGATCTTTGGAAGCCTGGGTCATCTTTAGGGGCCTAATGTAATTACGGGATGGGGGCAGAGAGTGAGAGGACCAGAGTGTAGGTCGAGGGATGTCACCAGGAGTCAAGCAAGGTGGCCACCTGTAGAAGCTGGAAGAAAACAAGGAATGAAGTCTCCTCTGGAGTCTGGAGAAGCGACATGGTCTACCGACACCTGATTTGATCCCAGTAAGATCCAGCTAGTACTTCCTGAACTGTGAGATAACGCTTGTGTTGTTTTAAACTGCTACCTTTGTTACAATCACAAACTAACATAAACTCTTTCTAATTTCCAGTGCATTCCATTCATTTCTGAACTCAGGGTTCTAGCTTTTATCTGATTCCACAAAAATCAAAGCCCATTATATATATTAATTAGTTCTAGTCTGAGCCAAATACGATTTTCCAATAATGCAGTGCTAAGCCTGTCAAGTGGGTGCGTCTAGCCCTGTGTTGGTTTGTGCTGGTTGACTTGTGATCAGGCCCATCCCCCAACCTGCTTCCCTGCCTGCTTGGCTCCCCAGGGAACTCCACTTTTAGGAATGTCTTCCACTGGCTTCCAGATAACTTGGGCCAATGGTCAGCGCTGACAGACGGAACGAAAGAGAAGTCCGAATGTTTCTTCATCTTTTCCCCCCGCCTCAGGTGGCATTTCCTACCCTGACTACACCTCCTCTTTGGCTCCTGTGCCTGAGGGAACAGTCCTTCCTTCTGTGGGCTTGGCTGCCCCTAGGGCCTGGTCACTACAGTTTTGGCTTCCTTCCTTGGTTACTCCAGCCCAAGAATGAAAGAGATCCTTGCAGTTGCTAATTTCTGGATGGTTCATTTACTAAGATCTTCTATCCTGTAATGGAAGATTAGGGTATTGCTAAAGGAATATTACTCCAATTTGGAAGATTAGGAGGAGCAACTGGGGTCTGTGAACATCAGTTTAGGATGAGATAAGAGAGGAATGCTTGCTGTCACTCCTTTGTCTATGTCTATGGGGGGCAGGGAGGTTATCTGTACTTCCAGAAATCATTGTGAATGTAAACCAAATGCAACTTGTGACTTAACTTGCTTTTGTTAACTGGCCCAGCCATTTGGCCTGTGAATATGGCAAACTTTGATCAAGAAAGGAAGGTAGGGGAGGAGGTGAAAACAGAGGCTAATCTGCATTTCTCCGGAACCTATTTTAAACTTTGAGCTCTCTTGGGTCCTACCTGGTTTGTTAATTTACATGTGTGATTGTAGTGGGGTGAGTTGAGGATTAGAATTTAGATAACACCCAGTAAAAATTTTAATGTACCTCAAAATTTAAGGAGTATCTGGTTTCGTCTATAAAGTTAAAGAATTAAAGTTATAGACAATCAGAGTTTAAGGTATAGAGACTTTATTTAAAGGAAAATGGGGGGGGTTATAGACTTTTTAGCCACCAGTGTGGGGAGAACATATGGGAGAGGTTTTAGCAAAAATCTATGTTGTTTAAGTAAATAGGCAGGAAAAGAAAAGATAACAGAGGGCTCTCATCATGAGAAAAAGTTTATGTGGGGAGATCTTGAGTCTAAAAACTGGGGTGAGGGGCCTTACCTGGAAAAATGAAAGCCCTTCTTCTAGGACACCATGTGGAAGAAGAGGCTGGGCTTTGTTTTAGGGAAGTTTTTAAAACTTCTGCCAGGTAAGTCAGAGCGATAGCTGATTGGTCTATACCTGACCAATCAGTCTTTGTATCTAGGTTTGAGCTCTGGCTAGAGATACCTCCCACTCAAGGGGAGGGGGTTTATGGAGCTTGTCTGAAACTCTCACATGATGTCACATACATACACGTCTCTGGCCCAGCTATAAAACCCCTTGTCAACTGGTGTTGGGGGCTAATGCTTCATATATGCCTGGCCCACCAGTGTAAATTCCTAAATTAATAATAATAATAATAATAATAATAATAATAATAATAATAATAATAATAAATAGAATTCCACTCTCCTCTTGCAATTACAGCCTTGTCTGTTTGTCAAGGCGAATTTCTATCACAATACCACCTGCCCTCTGTCTGAAATACCTGGAGTGTTTGTGTCTCTGACTGGCCCCTTTCTAGGAAGGTAGCTCAGACAATCCCTACACTCTCTGATCTCCAATTAATCTTTGTGCTCTGAGGATGGAACTTTGGCAGCACTTCTGTCTAGGCTGGGCTATTTTTAGTCATGATTTATTTATTTGGGGGATATTTTTATTTATAATATGCATTTATTTTCATTAGTATGCATTTACTGTACATGGTACTGGGTTCCATGTACCATGTCCTCATGGAAAGGACAGCCAACCAGCTAGGGTGGACCCAGGATAAAATCCACATTCCCTGACTATGGGATTGGAGCTCAGTCTGCTGTTCTGGGGCCCATCACCTTTCTGGGAACTTGCTAGTCAAATGGCTTCAGTTCTTCTGGTCATCTGGCTCTCTGAGCTCCCTGGGGTTCCCCACATTTCTTAGGCTCTAGAATTGCAGCAGATTCCTCCCAAATGAAACACTCCTGAAGAGAGCAAAGAAGCCCTGGGGATTCAGGAAGTCATGTCTGGGAGACCTGAAGTGTAAAGATCACACAACCTCCCCAAGGTTATGCTAATTAAAAATGGAAACATTCCTTCCTTCCTGGGGGAGGCAAGAAGGAAGTTCCAGAGACTCAGGAAGTCAACAAATCTGGGAAAGGTTTACAAGACCTGCCCTGAGGCTATATAACGAGAAAAAAACTGCTTGGGGAGGAGATTTTCTGATTGAACTGCCTGCCTGGTGAGTAGTGTCTTTGAGCTCAAGCAGGGAAGCTGTGAAGGGATGAGACTTCTCATGGTGAGGCTGCTTTTATGTCACCTATTGCTCCTGTAAGCAACCTCTCACCCTGTTCTGTAGGTAACCCCATAAACTCATTAGTTCACTCAAACTAGTTTTGGTGAATCGTCCTTTGGTCTGTTGTCTGTGACCTATCTGGGGAGAAGACCTGTGTTCATGTCACCCCAGGGTAAAGGTTTCTGGTGACAGGAGTGTTAGGGAGCAGCATGTGCAGGTAGTTCAACAGTAAGTATCCTTTGCTTTCATGTCAAGGAACAACTTCTAGAATAGTCTGCTGCCTCACCTTTATCCTGGCAGCAAAGGTATCCAGCTCCAGTACCTGGAAGTTGAAGATAAGATTTAAAACTGCAGCTTCTTCCTTCTTTTTCTGAATTTTGGCTCATAATATATCAATGCAAAAAAAAAAAAAACTGAACAAGAGGAAGCTCAAAAATCAGTTTTGGCAGTATGCAGACCAGACTGCAGCCCAACTGAGACCTTTTTTCTATCTCTACCTGCCATATTTCTACAAAAGCAGCTGTGCTGGCCCCCCGTCCTGCCCTGGGTAGAGGAACTGGAACCAGCACCTGGCTAGGGCCCAGCCAGCAGTGGCCAGTGCCCAGTCTGCTTTTTCTCCAGAGACAGATTGGCACACTCCCTGCACCTGCTTCACAGTGTTGTGAAAGGCAGTCCTCCTGTGAGGAAGAAGCAGGGAGGAGGGTGAGAAGAGAGGTCATGTGGCAGGAGGAGCAGGTGAGTTCTTTGGAAGAAGTGGCAAAATAAGGGAAGGGTGGGGCCTTGGAAGATGCAAGAGGAAGTGGGAAGATGAACTTGAACCTAATCTATTGGGTTCAGATGTCATTGTGTGACAACAGTATGTGCTAGTTTTTTAACCTCTCTGAGGTATGGGGTTTCTCATGTTAACTGCAGATAGTGTCCCCCCTTCTCTCTTTTTATTTTTTCAAGGTAGTGTCTTGCTGTAGCCCAGGGTGACCTGGAATTTATTATATAGTCTCAGGGTGACCTTAAACTCACAGCAACCCTACCTCTGCCCTCCCAAGTGCTGAGGTAAAGGCATGTGTCACCATGCCTGGTTCAAGAGTGTCCATCTCTTGAGGTTGCTGAGTGACTTAAATGAGGTGATACCTTCAGAGTCTTATCCCAGTGCTTGGTGCACAGTAAGTGCTCAATAAATGCTTATCTGTTTCCATAGTGAGAGGGGAGAAGTTGAGATTCTGAGCCTTCAGTCATGAGCTGAATGAACTGTGGCTAGGAAGCTGCCAGAGGCCATGCGATTCAATCCAAGAAAATCCTCTGATATCTCTTCTCCCTTCAATCCCTTGAGCAGTTCGACTATTCAACCTTTGTCCCATGAGAGCGTTCTATGGGGAGAGAAGCAAGAACATGCTCACACAGGTCCACCAGCCACCTGCAGGTTACTTGTCCCGCCTTCCTTGCTCAGATGGATTACTCTTGTCAGGGCCCCCAGCAGCCGGCTACATCACCTTAATTGCAGTGAGGTTTGTGATCATCAAGGAAACAGCAGGGATTTGGAATTAAATTCCAACACGCAATTCATTCAACACACAAGGCCGAAGGCAGAGCCCTCTGCCTCCCGTTCTGGGGGAAGAATTCTGCGCATCTCTAGGGGACCAAAGTGACTCTCTGAATGGGAACTCTCCAAGGCTGCTCGCCAACTGCTGTCCCGTTTCACAGACAGAGTTGCCAAGGCACAGAGAAGGGCTTTGGATATGAGGACTGTCCTGGCATGTGTTGTCTGTCTTTGGGAACTTGGGAATTGTACATGATGGGGTGCCTTTTTGGAACACTTTGAGATGGCAAATGAGCCAGGGCTGAGAGCTATTAAGGGCAATGAGAATCTCATTTGACAGCCAGTGTCTTTCACATCAGCATGCATTTGTTTGGGAGAGGCTCTCGAGCAGAACTCAGGCACCGCCATGTGTCTCCTCACACCAGTGGCCAAGCCCCTTCTCGCAAACCCATCTGCCAGAGGGTCTCAGACTGCTTCCTCTCACCTGTTTTCCTCAGTGTTATCTGAATTAAGATGACAATGAATGGAAATTCACATATGGGATTGAACAGTGAAAGGCATAGAAAGAACGGTTCTGCCTTGACAGTGAGAGAGCCCCTCTCCCGGGGGCCATGTGCCGAGGTACTGTCAACAGGCTGTGGGTGTTTACTTTCACAGACTAATCCATCCCAAAGAAATGCTGAAGTCAGGTAAGAAGCAAGGCAGAATGCCAAAACTCATGTTGGGGGAGGGTGTGGAACAGGGAGACCTGAAAGGGACAGGACTGGAGTCCTGGAGAAGAGCTAGTCCTGCCTGCTGGGGCTCCAAAACTCCTGGGCCCTGGACCAGCTCCTGACCTGCCCAGTGTTCCCAACAAGACTGGTGGTACACACTTTTAATCCCAGCATCCCAGCACTCGGGAGCCAAAGGTAGGAGGATCGCCATGAGTTTGAGGCCACCCTGAGACTGACATAGTGAATTCCAGATCATCCTGGACTGGAGTGAGACCCTACCTCTACCCCCCAAAACAAAACAAAACAAAACAAATACCAGCAGATGAGCAAACTAAGCAGGCAAAGAGGAAGACTGGAAAACCCAGGACCTGGACAACTGAATCTAGACAGTGATGTGGCACTGAGACACACCAGTGTCTGGAGGTGATCTGCTTCTTTGTAACACTAAAATGCACATCCCTGGGTGGAGATTTACATTCTGATGAGATCTGTGACCCATTAATTGGATGTAAACCACATGTAACAGACAGGGCATGTGTGGGAAGGCCTGCACTCTGCAAGAAGCCCCTGCTAAGGTGATAAGAAAAGCCTCCACTCTGAACAGTGAATCTATTTCTACTGTTCCCACTCTCTGTACCCCCCCCCAGAAGTGTGCTCTTGTAGTAAACTGCCTCTTCTGAAACTGTGTGTCTGCTCAATTCTGGAATCAGCTGATGTCAGAAGGGGTGACTGTCACGCACTAGTTTTCCCAGAGGCCATAACTAAAAAGCAAAAGGAGACATCATTCTCATAAAATAACATCGAGTAGCAAACACAAAGGGAGTCTGTCCTTTGAGACTGAGGATTGACGAGCTCTGATTATTAGAATAAGCCCCTGATATTCTCTGGTTCTCACTTTCCCAATCTGCACATGCGTGGAATAATAGTACCCATCTGCCAGGATGCGTTCAAAGAAGGGCTTGGCAACATTTTCTGTTAAGATCCAACAGCAAGTCTTTGAGGTTTGGGGAGGGGCACGTGGTCACTGCTTTGGACCACAGCTCTGCACAGAGGCAGCCACAAAGCAGCACATGAATGGGCATGACTGTGTCCCAATAAATGTTTGTCTCTAAAAGCCAAGTGGGGGGCCACACTCGGCTTGTGTGCACTTTGGCTGTGGGTTGTGTGTTAGAATCTCTGGCCAATAAAAACTGCTGCTCCTTGTGTTGTGATCAGCGTTGCTGCTCTGTCTTTGGCCCTTTGGATGTCGGGATACTCAAGATGTATCTTCACTTCCCCACTTCCTGTCTCCATCTGCTGGTTAGTGTTTCACCCAAATGAATAGACCCCCCACCTTTCAGATTTTGCCTCAAAGTCTGTGCAATGCAAATTTGTAAAAACAAAAATTTTAGGGCAGTTGGGATCCCCAGATAAGGAACATGACTTCCTGTGTAAAAAATTTTAAAATTTTCTCTTCTTTCTCTCCCATCCTCTCATCCCCTGCTTCTCCTGTCCTCCCTCCCCTCTTTCTCTCTTTAACAACTCTTTATGTAGCCTAGGCTGGCCTTGAAGTCTCTTGGATCCTCCTGCCTCCAGAGCAGTGGGATTACAGCCGTGTGCCTGCACACTGGGTGTCCATTACAACTTCACTGGGGACCTCCTTGCAGTGTGACCCCTCCTGCTGCTTGAAGTGAGAGCATCACCTTCTGCTGTGAGCTAGAGCAAGACAGACTTGTGCAAAGTCACACATGGTGGGGAGCAGAGCTGAGACCTGATCTCAGGTTTTGGGAGTCAAACTTGACTCTTCCCCACAGCCTGCCTATGCTTATTATCTGATTAGTCAGGATTTCCACTGCAAATGATAAAATCAATTTTGTTAGAATAAGCAGGAAAGGAATTCATCAGCAGCTTGGACGATTTCGGGGAGGCCCAGAGAAGCAGGGTGGAGAATCACTTCTGCTCGCATGATGCCGAGCACTGTGTGTCGGAGATGCCCGGCTCCACTTCTGAATGCAGGAGCCTCTGCTGGCACTGCCAAGGCTGGTTCTGCAGCGGCCGAGAGCCCAATGCTCTGCCACCCACGGCACCCAGTCTTCACGCTCTTTCTTTTAAAACAATTATCTGGAACTTTAGGTTTTTTTGTTTTTTTTTGGTTTTTCGAGGCAGGGTCTCACTCTAGTCCAGGCTCTGGACTAATTCACTCTGTAGTCTCAGGGTGGCCTTGAACTCACAGCAATCCTCCTACCGTATCTGGAACTTTAATATGTGAACATATTGCAAGTTGATCGGATTTCCATTGTGTTAACCTCTAATGTCCTCCTTCCCCACCCCATTCCCCTGAGGGCCCTCTTTGGTGGGGTGTGGGGGTATGGTTGCCCCAATCAGTTCCCATGGGAGATGATGCCTCATCATACACCTTTCCACCCTGTGGCTCTTACATTTTTTTCTGCCTCTTCTTCCACAAGGTCTGTGAGTCTTGGAGGTCATGTTAGAAGTCTGCTGTAGTGTTGAGCTCCCAGCAGCCTCTTAGTCTCTGCTTTGATGAGTTTTGAGTCTCCTCAGTGTCTAAACACTGTTCTCTTTTAATTCTAGTCTTCATGTGGGAGCCTGTTAGCTGAGCCTAGACCATTATGTGAGCCCCAGTTTCAAAGGAGCCTAGGAAAGAGGTAATGGCTCCTTCCTTGAAGAAGTAGATTCTGAGACATTGTTTCCCAAGCTAGGAAGGATGTTCAAAAGGTGCCGGAACAATTCCACTTTTGGATATATATACCCTAGAGAAATGAGTATGTGTGAACTGTCTCTTTACTTCATTAGCCCGTTTGGAAGTATTCCTTCCCTTTCTCTATTGTGGATCACCTTCAGAAGAGTTAGCATTTGATCATCCTTAAAAATTTGGGAGAATTCTGCTGTGAATCCATCTGGTCCAGGTCTGTTCTTTGTGGGGAGGCTTTTAATTACAGCTTCAATTTCATTGCTTGCAATGGATTTACGTTATTGATATCCTCCACTTTAAAAAATATTTAAAAATTATTTATTGGGATGGAGAGATGGTTCAGCAGTTAAAGGCCTTGCCTCTGTAAAGCCTAATAACCTGGGTTCAATGCCCCAGTACCCACATAAAGCCAGATGCACAAAGTGGCACATGCGTCTGGAGTTTGCAGTGGCTGGAGGCCCTGGTGTGCCCGTCCTCTCTGTCTGTCTCTTTTCTTTCTCTCTCTCTGCTTGCAAATAAATTGAAATTTTTATTTATTTATGCAAGAGAGGGGAAGCAGCAGAAAAAAGAGAATTTGTCCATATTTCCTTGGTTGTCCAGTTTTTTTGGAATAGAAGTTTTTGAAGCATTTTCTAATAATGTTTTGATTTCAGTAGTATATGTTGTAATAGCAGCTCTCTTGTGCCTCTTATTTTGTTAATTAGGCCTTCTCTCTCTTTCTCATTAGTTTGGCTAAGGGTTTACAAGTCTTACTTGTTTTCTCAAAAAGCCAACTCTTTATTAAATTAATTCTGTGCATTGTTCCTTTAGTTTTCATTAATTTCTGCCCTGATTTAAAAAAATATTTTATTTATTCATTTTCAAGCAGAGAGAGAGAGAGAGAGAGAGAGAGAGAGAGAGAGAGAGAGAGAGAGAGCGCACCAGGGCCACCACCTTGTGGGTCTGGCTTATGTGGGTCCAGGGGAATTTAACCTGGGGCCTTAGGCACTGGAGGCAAGTGCCTTAACCGCTGGGCCATCTCTCCAGCCCCTGATTTTTATTATTTATTGCCATCTACTGGGTTAGGGATTGACTTGTTGTTTTTATAGAGCCTTGAGGTGGATTATTGGTTGTTTATTTGAGATCTCTAATTTCTTCTGATCCGTAGGCAGATGCCTTATCCTTTGGATCACTAGCCTAGGGCTTCTTATTTCTTGGTTTGTGTGCTGGCAGCTATTAACTTTCCTCCTAGGACCACCTTGGCTGTCTTCCAAGAGCCTTGGAAAGTCGTACGATCATTTTCATTTGTTTCTATGAAGTTTTAAATTTCCTTCTTGATTTCGTCAATAACTCGCTATTCATTCAAAAGTGTGTGGTTCCATCTCCAAGCATTTGTGTAGTTTCTGCATTTTCTCTTTTTTGAGTATTTCTACTTTTGTTCCACTGTGGTCTGATAGGATACAAGGTATTACCTCATTTTTTTTCTATTTGGTGAGGTTTGGTCAATTATGTGATCAATTTTGAAGGTTTCATGAGCTCCTAAGAAGAATGGTATTTTCGGTTTGTTGGGTGGAATCCGCTTTATATGACAATGGTGTGATTTAGCTCTGAAGTTCCTTTGTTGATTTTTAGTTTGGCTAAGCTATGTAAGTGTAAGAGTGGGGTATTGAAGTCTCCCATTATTACTATGTGTTCCTTTCTGTGTTTTATGAAGTAAGGAGCATCAATATTGGGTAGATTAATGTTGACCACTGCAATATCTTCCTGATAAATTGTTCCCTTTGTTAAAATGAGGTGTCCCTGTCTTTTCTGATTAGCTTTGGTTTGAAGTCTACCTTCTTAGCTATAAGTATAGCCTCTTTGTCAACTAGATGAGTTTCTTGGAGGCAACAAATGGTTGGATCTGGGTGTTTGTTAAAATATTTTTTACTATTTACAAGCAGAGAATCGAGTGAGAGAGAAAGAGAGGGAGAGAATGGGCGCACCAGGGCCTCCCACTGCTGTAGACCAATTCCAGATGCATGCAGCACTTTGTGCATCTGGGTACTGGGAAATCAAACTTGAGTCCTTAGGATTGGCAGACAAGCGCCATCTCTCTTGCCTGGATCTTGGCTTTTAATCCAGTCATCTAATCTGTGTCTTTTTATTGGTGAGTTGAGGCCATTTACATGTAGGGTTAATCTAGAGAGAGGCTTGTTGTGCCTTAATATTCTGGTTGTCTGGATCATTAGCATGTCTTTCCTTTTTAATTAAGACTTTGCCAATCTGGTGTTTTAGGCATAGTTGATTCTTTTATCACCTGTTTCTTTCATGGACTGTATCCTATCTTGGAGTCTCACAGATGGGGCTTTCTTTCTTCTTCTCTGTAAATTATTTCTTTCAGAATATTTGGTAGAGCTTCCTTGGTTGACATAAAACCTTGGTTAGCTTTAGTTTGTGTTTGTCTTGGAATATCTTCATTTCTCCATTTGTTTTGAAAGTTGTTTGCTGGGTATAACATTCTTGGTTGGTAGTTGTTTATCTTCAGAGTTTGGATGATGTTATTTCAATCCGTTCTGGCTTTTAGGGCACCTGATGAAATGTCTGAGGCTGTTCCTATGATCCTGCCTTTGTGGATGTGCTGGTGTTTATCTTGTACAGGTTTTTGTATTGTTTCTTTACTATGATTTTTAAAAGTTCTTATCCTAAGTTTTTCTTTAATTATTTAATGAAACTTATTAATTTATTATTTTATTTTATATATATTATAGCAGGTTATACACTATTGTCCCCTCATCCCAACTCCCGTTACCCTGGGAGTCCTCCTCAGTGGGGTAATAGTAGTCACTGTGGGGTCATGAAGACCTCAATTAGGGACAGCAGGGGCCTGTGCTTCAGGGTCTTTCTACCTACTCTGGGGCCCTTACAATCTATCCACCCCCTCTTCCACAAAGTTCCCTGAGCCATGGCAGGCCTGTTGGCAGTCTGATTTAGTGTTGAGTTCTCTACAGCCTATGGATTTCTGATTGCATAGATTTTGATTCTTCTATGTGTCTGTCATGATCACCCTGGGCTGGTTGTCAGGCTAGTAGTAAGAGCTTTGCTATGAACTTTGACATGTGCCTATGATGCTTCATGCAGACGTCCTTTTCAGATTAGGAGTTCTATATGCCTCTTGTGTTGGGATGCCAACCTCTTTGTCTAGATTTTCTTATAATTTCATCAGCCAGTCAGTCAATCCCTTTTGCGTTCTCATCTCCTTCTATCCCATGTATTCTCTGGGTTAGTCTCTAGAATTTGTCCTGGAAATATTGTTAATGTTCTTTATTTTTTTTCCTTATATGAGTCTATATGTAACATTTTCTCAGCTTTGTCCTTTATCTCTGAGATTTGGTTTTCTGCATGATTTTGTCTCTTAGTATTACCTTCTGATGTTCACCTCCCCCCTCCAAGGTAGGGTCTCGCTCCAGCTTAGGTTGACCTGGAATTCACTATGTATCTTCAGGGTAGCCTAGAACTCACAGTGATCCTCCTACCTCTGCCTCCTGAGTGCTGGGATAAAAGACATGCGCCACCGTGCCTGGCTTGTTGTGGTTTTTATTTAATTTCCCATTGCTTTAATTTCCATAATTTCTTTTTGATTCTTTTCAGCATTTCAATTTCCTTGCTAAAGTTTCCCTCCATATGTATGACTTTTTCCTCTGATTTACTCAGTTTTATTCACGTTGGAGACTATCTTATCAAGATCTTTAACACACACACGCATAATATATATATATATATATATATATATATATATATTTTTTGAAATAAGGTCTTGTTCTAGCCCAGGCTAACTGGAATTCACTATGTGGTCTCAGGGTAGCCACAAACTTATGGAGATCCTCCTACCTTTGCCTCCCAAGTGCTGAGATTAAAGACATATGCCACCACACCTGGCCTTGAATATATATTTTTACCTCACTGGTCTGCTTATTTGGGGTGTTTATATGATCATATACACCTACAAGTGTATGTATGCATTTAGTGTTGAGCTATTGTATCTAAATCCCTATCTCACCAGAAAGAATAGTCTTTTATGACTGAAAAAAACACCCATTTCCCACTATTGCCCAAGATACAACAAAACAGCACTAAAAGTAAAGGGTGACAGTCCACCATAGCATACTGCAAACTCCCAACTCATTGCGCAAGGGATGAGAGTGGAGGCAGGGGTGGAGGAGTTAAAGACAGGGAGAGGGAAGGAAAAAAGAAGACAGGGAAAAGATGAAATGAAAAGGAGGTGGAGAAGACTCACCGTTGACTCATTCTTCCGGAAGCTGAGAAACTGCAGAGCCCAGCGTGAGCAACCTGTTCTAGGTTGACATGGCCCACGTAATACTCGGCACTTGATTGGCTCTGACCTAGTTAGTTTGCTTCCACAAAGTGCCAGGAAGCAGGAAGGAGAAGCAACCTTCCACTTTTCAACACCTTTCCCCCCCCCAATTCATCTGATTTGATGGTCAAATCTATGGCCCACTGTGATGGTTAAATTTATTTTTCAACTTGACCTGTGTAATAATCCACAGTCATCTTGGGCGGGTCTCTGATCTTGCCTGCAGAAAGGATTGACAAAATCCTTCTGGGATTTTGGAGAAGGGAGGAGGTCCCTTCTCCAGAGTGAGCCCTTCCCCCCAGTGGATGGTGCTTCCAGTAGGGGACTAGATAGATATAAGGAAGCTTGAGGGGAAGGAAAACTCCCTTCCAACCCCGCCCCCCCCCACTGCTGGTGCTGGTTCATGACTTGCTCTCACATCCTGCTCTCTTACCCTTCTTGGACATTAGAACCCAGTTTCCTCGGCCTCACATCATGGACTGAAGAGCAGCTGCTCCCCAGGGAGCCATCAGGCCTTCAGGGCTGGATTGGGACTGAACAGCTACTGGTTTCTTCAGCTGTGGACCTACAGACTGCTATTGTCGGACTGTCGTAAGCTACCCCAATAAATTCCCTTTTACTACAATCCATTCTATCAATTCTGTTTCCTCTAGAGAACTCTGACTAATACACTCACCTACTGGTCATGTCTTTCAGGGGAGGAGAAAGCCACTCAGTGCCATATCGATGAAATTGCTCAGTTGTTATAACTTCCCTTTGGTGAACCTGTAGAAAGTTCTGTTCAGATTCAAAACTGATCATCAATAAATGTAGTTTAATGCCATGTCTATTTTCCAATGAAGATTGTGCCCACTCCAATTTTCCAAATAACTTACAAGAGACAATACTATATTTTTGAACGGAATCTTTCCAGTTTTGAAACCCATTAACTCTAGTCTTAGGATATAATAACTCAACAAATTAAAGGTCAGAAATGAAATTTCCTTGTCTCATTAAGTACATAAAATTGAAAGTCTAACACTTCCTACCTTTGACTCCAATTTCTTACAAATTAAAGAGTCCTTGTTTATGGAGGATGAAGTGTCTCTCTGGAAGCCACTGCATGGTCCGAGATCAAGGGCAAGGATGACTGTTGTGTCCATTCTTGGACCTTCACCTTCCCATTTCTAGGGATGCAGAAGGCCCTTAACTTTTTGCTTCAAATCCTACTATTCTCAGGCCTGGCATTAAATAAAATCTTAGGCCCAAGAAAGAGCTAAGTGCTTAGCATCAATGAGACATCTCCACCATGCCCTCCAAGGCTCAGGGAACATTGTGGAACAGGGGTTGGAAAGACTGTAAGAGCCAGAGTGCTTGAAATGTCTTCCAATGTGAAGGAGCCATTGCGTTTATGACCTTACAGCCACTGTGATTACCTGAACAAGCCCGCACAATACTGGGCCTGTCAAAATTTCATAACTGATGATGGAGGAGAGAAAAGAACAAAAATAG
Source organism: Zapus hudsonius (assembly GCA_004024765.1). NCBI lineage: Eukaryota > Metazoa > Chordata > Mammalia > Rodentia > Dipodidae > Zapus > Zapus hudsonius. The sequence continues at coordinate 25,975 of PVHP010014728.1, forward strand.
CATCAATACAGAAAAAGGACTTGTTTGAAGGAAGGGATTCAGTGGAAAAGGGGTGGAGAAGGGAGGACCAAAGAAGGTAATGAGAGGAAATGATGATCAAAATATACTATGTACATGTATCAAATTGTCAGTAAAATTTTAGACCCATGAAACGGTTCATCTCGGGGTCCTCTAGTCTTGAACTTGAACCTTACACACTTTTTCCAATGGTCCCCGGGACACGAGTGCCAGTGAAAGGAAGCCACGTGAGATTTGGAAAGCAAAAGGGCCACTGAAGAAGCCTTTAGTCCTAAGGAAAGTGTGTCAGGTGGGAATGGTCAAGCATGTGACATCACAGGACTTCCTGTGAGCTCCCTTGTTGCAGTCCCACTTTGGCGATTTCATACAGTGGCTTCTTGGCCTTCCTTGCCTGCTTGTCACCTGTCAGGCTTTAGGTTGGTGTCCTTGGGGACTAAGTCTAGATTCTCTGGCTGTCACATGACCCAGCCCTTCCTTCATCACTGTGAGCCCTAATTTCCATATTAAATCCCTCATTCCTGTAATGCTTGTACTGGCTCTGACTGATCCCAGAGAATACACCAGGAAAGCACAAACATCATTTTCATGAAAGAGCTACTTATTATATCTAAGCCAAGCCAACACATGGGGTCAAAAAGACGCTTGTATTCAGCTACTTCCTGGCACTTGGTTCTAACTCGAGGGATGAGTTGCCCAGTTTTCACTTATAAGGAGGCCATCACAAATCTATTTCTATAATATCTGAAACTCTTTATCTTGTTTGGTCAAGGGGTAAGCGCCTTTTCTCTGAACTGGAGATATCACCATCTCTAAGGAGAATTACAGCCCTATATCTAGCAGGTTGCAAGGCATGTCCATCTGCTGTTAGTTGATGCACAGACAAGAAAACCAGGGAGACAAAATGATGGTGTGTCTCAGGTTCTCTTGTGAAAGTTATACTTCACACAGGACCCCAGAGGAGATATGTTCTACTTCAATTCTTGGGCCCTGTTCTGCACTTCCCAACAATATTATTAAGCAAGCTATTTTTTTAATTTCTTAAATTGACTCATATTAATTAAATAATTAATGATTAATTAATGAATCATTGATCATATTAATATTGGCTCAAATAAGATTTCCGTACCATGTTTTGTGAACACAGCTTCCAGGATCCCTTCCTAAGTTCCCATGCACTGCTGTGACCTAGAAATCACTCAAAATCATTTCAGTAGTATGGTCGTTTGAAATTATGTCTTCTATACACTCAGGTGTCTTATTGAAGCTTATAACTTTGGCCTCCAGCTGCCTGGCTGGAGGAGGTGTCACTGCGGAAGGATCCTGGAGTCCAGCTCTCAGGTGTGTTTGGGGTCAGATCTGAATTCCAGCCAAAAGGTGTGCAGAGCAGTCTGAGCTCTGGGGAGTCCCTGCTGCTTGCTGCCGGCTTTGCGCGTGCTTCTGGGTTTTTCTCTGCTTGGATGTGTGGAAGCAGCTTCTTCTGCCATCGATGGAACTTTCCCCTGGATCTGTAGGCTTGAAATAAGCCCCTTCCTCCCCTAACCTGCGCCTAGTTTGGATGTTCATCCCAGTGAAGATGACTCTGTAGTAATTACATCTTGGTCAAGGGAGGACTCCAGTAGCTAACTCAATGTGACCACAGCTGAAGCCCAAGAACATCAGAATCAAGACTTCAAGGGGATGTGGCTCCTTATAGGGAAGAAGGTTCTAGATATCCAGAGAAGGCTACCTGAGCAGAAGGGATGGCAGGAACAAAGTTTCTGGGCTGGGAGAATGCCTGGTGGTTCAAGGGCCACTGTTGCAGAGGGAGAAGGTGAGGGTAGGTAGGTCGTGGGTGAGAAAGATGGGTTAAGATCCTATAGATCACCATTTGGAATTTTTGGCCTGTGTATGTGGTATGTGTGCAGGTGTGTATGCATGCCTTGTCTGTTTGCTCAAGTGTGCACATGCGTGTGGGGGCCAGAGGTCAACATCAGGTCTCTTCTTCAATTGTTCCCCATCTTTTTTCTTTCTTTTAATATTTTATTTATTTGCAAGTAGAGAGATAGAGAGAGATAGAGAGAGAATGGGAGACAATGGGCATGGTAGCCACTGCAAACGAACTCCAGACACATGCACCCCTTTGTGCATCTGGCTCACATCTCACATGGGTATTGGGGAATTGAACCCAGGCCATTAGGCTTTGCAGGCAAGTACCTTAACTCTGAGTCATCTCTCCAGCCACATCTTATTTCATTTTTGAGTCTGTCTCTCACTGAACTCAGAGCTCACTGATTTGGTTAGATGAACTAGCTAGCAAGTCCCTGGGATCCTCCTGTCTCTGCTTCTCTAGCCCTAGGATTACAGGTTTATTCCACCACACTTGGCTTTTATGCTGGGAATTTGAACCCAAGACCTTGTGGATGTGTGGCCAGTACCTCCCCAACAGAACCATCTTCTCAACCCCGCATTTTATCAAGTGATTTGTACATTAGTTGAAGATTTTGAAGAGCTGAAGGAAGGCAATCCATAAATGACGAGGGAGTTGTGTGGGTCAGAAATTGTCTTCCTGTGGGAGCCGCATCTGAACCTTACAAAAATTTTCACTAGATCCAAGACTTTGATTTCTGTTAGATGGAAAGGTTGGGTGTTGTTGTGGTCAGCTTATCATTGCTGCTACAAAGAACCCGACCAGAAGCAGCTGGTGGAGGAAAGGGTTTCTTTTGGCTTACAGACTTGAGGGGAAGCTCCATGATGGCAGGGGAAATGACAGCATGAGCATAGGGTGGACATCACCTCCTGGACAACATGAGGTGGACAACAACAGGACCAGGGGAGTGTGCCAAACACTGGCAAGGGGAGCTGGCTATAACCCCCATAAGACTGCCTCCAAGAAGGCGCCAATTCCAAAATTGCCATCAGCTGGGGATCTCAAATTCAGACTACATAAGTTTATGGGGGACACCTGAATCAAACCACAGGTGTCTTAAATAGGAGCATTCTATATGGGAACAGAAGACTCTAATATACTTTTGGTGACCAGTACACAAATCCTCTGCTGGTTCTCTAGGTTCCACAGCTGGTCTGCTTTCTCTGCAGCAGGCAGGTAGGTAGGTGTGACTGTGGCATTAGAGCGAGCTGGCTCTGTTCAAGGGAATGTGAGATGTGTGTGCTGCCAGGTCCAGCCACAAACACCTCCAGTTCCAGCAACTCCTTGGTGGCCCATCAGGATGCTTCAGCAGAGGAGGCCTGAGAAGTCAAACAGCCAGTGGTATTGCCAATTCCACCTGGGCCCTAGCCGATTGTGAGGGATGGCTCATCTCCTGCCAGGAAGTCAACTATCTCCTCTTGTCTTGTGGGTAGATTTTGGTTGGCCTTGGTTCTTGCTACCTTATGATTTCACCCCCAGAGCTTTAGCGTGGTTGAGTCTGCTATCTTGACCAGAAGTCTGGGAGCATGTGTTTGATCCATTGGTTTAAAACTATCGTGCAGGTCAAGGAAGGAGGGACAGGGAGGGGGGACTGGTGGGATAATTACCCCATTTCAGCACTTTCAGTCGAGTGAGCTCAGGTCTGGAGGGTATTAGTTACTGCCGGTATCTTTCGGGTCGATTCCCTCCTATATGACCCTACTGTGGAAGCACACGTGACTCAACCCTAAGTCGGCATTATTCTTGCCTCTAGGTTAAATGAAGGCTGTTGAGCTTCCTGAGATGCGCTCTGCTTGGCTCTCTTGCCTGAAGCTTAGGCGTATGCTGTTGCTGTTTCCTTGCGTACACTAATAATTGTGCTAGCCAGCTGCGATTCCCTTGCCTAGGTGAGGCTTTATAACCAGCCATGTGGGTTTTTTGGTCTGCTTCTAGGCTCTTCCTCATGGGAATTGTCCCTCTCTTCCTATGTCATATAATTAAGGTGGAGTTGTCAATCAAGGGATTAAAGTCGGACCCACAGTCATGGATACATGACCAAGGATGGCCAATCATGAATTAGGCTCCAGGAGTTTCTACAGGTTCTAGGAAAGACTCTTCTGATATTGTAAACTTGCATCTTCTGGCACATTCTTTTCTGGGAAGCCAACACTGAGCCAAGCAGGGCTGAGCACTTGGTGAAAGAGAAGTCAGAGCTCAGTGACAGCTGTTCATCTGGATCCAACCCTGCTTAAGGCCAATGGCTCCATATTCTTGGACTTGGTTATGATAGATAGTACACCCTTCTGAAATTTAATGCAATTAATTTAATGTGCTTTCTGTCTCTGTTACATACAACTGGGAGTTCTCGTTAATGTCTTGGTTAACTACAGGATGTTAAGTGAGGCAGGACATTTTTTCACTGACCTTTCTCTTGACTGTCTCAGAGGGTGCCCTCTGTACCCTCACTGCACCTTCATTGTAGCAATCCCAATCTCATTTTCATGCAGTTGACTGAATATACTTACCTTGTCTGTGGGCTGCAAGCTGCATGGAGAAGGTGGGCGGTATCTCCCCGGCTACTCCCCCACAGGAGCCTTCTCTGATAGAGACGATTGTCTGAGGCTGTGGTCTTTAAGATCTCTCAATGAGAGCTGTTTTAGGACATAATTAGGAAGCCTGTATTAACCTTAACCTTGTATTTTCTTACTCACTGGAAAAGAGCCAATGGGGTTAATTCCATTTTACTTCAAAGGGCCTTGGATTGTTTGGTTCCTGAGATCTTCATGGGTCCTAATCTCTCAAGCCATTAACACCTCTGTTGCTATTCTAGATTCATGAACCCAACATGGCAATGGTCCTTTGGATCAAGAGTTGACAAGCCTCAGCCCACAATACAGAACCAGCCGGTCTCCTAGATCCACACGGAATTATTGGGACACAAATGCACCCATTCATTTATGTGTTGTCTGTAAGTTCTTTGTAGATGCTTCTGAGACTATAGGGCCGCAGAGCCGAAAAATACTCTGGCCTTTTCCAGGAAAATTGCCAACGTTGACTCTAGATTAGAGTATCATAATTGTTTTCTTATCTTGGGACCAATAAAAATAGTATTCACAAAGTACCCTGAGGGGTGGAAGAATGAGTATGCCAACAAAGCCTTGGGCTCTGCTGTTAGGCCTACCGTAGGTCACATGACACAGCATGGACTTGGGATGTCCCTGTCTCGTAGCTCCCTCTTCCTTAGAGGCTGGAGAGCAACACATGACCTCACCTTGGTTCTGCAGGTCTGCATCTAGAGTTCATATGGCTTTGAGCTGGGGCCAAAGATAGCGCTACTTCTCTTGTCCAGGGGTGGTGGTGTCCTGCGAGGCGTCCTGACTCCCAATATACTATCCCTCAACATGTCTTCACACTAGACTAACAGAAACATAACAATGCTCCCATCAGGGCTGGGGAGATGACTCAATGATTAGACGCTTGCTCTGCAAGCCTGACAATCGGAGTTTGATCTCCAGCAACTACGTAAAGCCGGATGCAAAGTGGTGCATGAGTTGCTAAGCCCAATGCACCCATGGCAACGGGGGACTCAGCTAGACTCGTCTTCACAGTGGCAAAAACAAGAGAGACCCCGTCTTAAAGAACTCCCAGTGAGAGGAATTTTTGACTAGGATGTTTCTGTTCAATCTAGCTGTTTTAGGACCTCATTAGGAAAACATGTATTACTCTTAATCTTGTATCTTCTTATTCACTGGAAAGGAGCTAGTGTGTTGTGTGTGTGTGGGTCAATACTCTGAGGTCATCTTCTGACCTGTGCACACATGCTATGTCATGCATGCACCTCCCAAAAATTTTCTCATTGGTGTGTGTGTGTGTGTGTGTGTGTGTGTGTGTGTGTGTGTGTGTGTGTGTGTTAATGTTAGCCATTTGTGGTTTGAAACTAATTTCCAGTATACCAGTTTAAGAGCTGTAACTGGGAGACACAACTTTGGCCCTATGTTCCAATCAGGCTACCTGTGGAATCCTAAGCATCATTCATATTTTGAGGTCATGTCCACATATTTTTCCCTTTTTTCTCATTTTATTATGGCATAAATGTATTGCAGATACTAAGGCCAAAATGTCATTTCTTTCTATTGCTGTAGGACAGAAAAGAACCAATCACAACAACAGAAAGAATGAAACTGCAAGTTTATTTGAAAGTATAAAAATTAAAAAAGCCTAATCAAAAACCAAAAAAAGCAAGCACACACAACCTTTCCAGTTTACATTAACTCTGAAGAGCACACACTATTAACCACTTAGCTGCATTTCTTAAAGTGTCAATTACAGAGTAGGCAAAGCTGAGCCAGGCAATAAGCTACTAACCATGGTGAAAGTATCATATGCTAAAATGAAACACCGATCTCATTTGAGAAAGGAGATCAGAGACATTTTCTGGTTGGTGTAGATTTAGGCAATACATTAAAAAAAATCCTGCGTAGAATGAGTTAAAAATATTGCTGGCCACTTGTTTGATATCTTTAGGGAAAAATCTCAAGTCTTGCAGCTTTGCTAGCCTACTTACTAGTTTTAAAAAATCCATTAAAATCAAATCTATAATAAAAATGTGTCTCTGCTGTGTTTATTTGACAAAAACAACATTAATATGTTCCCCTTATCTACTAAAACCATTTGTTTTTCCCAAAATGCCTGGAAGCAGAAAAGAGCTGAGATTAACTTACTGCACAATTAATTAAAATTAGAATCTTTTCCTCCACACAACTTTCAGAGCACCAGAAAGCAGGAGCCCATCAAAGGGAGGAAAAAGTCACGCTGACTCACAGGGAGACGTGCAGCCAGACACACTCCATCTGCCATCTAAGATCTTTCCTCTCTGGATTACTCAAAAATAACTCAAGGGCTGTTTCAAAAATAAAAGACACAAGCAACTAGCTCCTTTATTCAAAACAAAAACAAACTAAAAAGACCCCAAGAGGCTGACTTTCCTGTGGTATGCTTTGGATTTGGTTAAAAAGGAAAGTCTACCGAATAGGGTCATTGAAGGCCTCTTGGTACCCCTTCCTGAAAGCTCTGTTTTAATTAGCATCCAGAAGGTTCCTGAACATTTCTTCAGCTGTGGAAAGAAGCCTTGAATGGGTGGCAGCTGCTTGGAGTGGCCCCACTTGATTCCAGTTTTGTCCCTGGTCAGAGTGGTTCTTTACCAAATAACACCAAGTTTTTCCCCATTAATGCCTCAGGGGAGTAGCATTGTGGGCATTGAGAAAGAGGAAAAGAGACTGATGAAGGGTGTCTTCCCCTCCATGAATCCCTTAAGAACTTGATAAATAGCCTCAAAGTGTGGCCACGCACACATGCTAGGCACACAGGTTACTCTGGGGCGATTTATTAAGGTGCTGGGCTGGGGAAAGGAAAGGTTTCATTTTGCATCTTTCTTTGGATCTCACTAAAAGAAAAACAAGAGAGATAGCTTTCTTATACACATATAAATAGTCCCTTAACTAGAAGGGAAAACAAACAAACACACTGTTTCAAATGCATTTTCTAAGAGCTTTTTAAAAATCCAAATGGAAAAATCCTGACTCCAAATGATCTCTTGCCCGTTTCTCTCAGAGGAGAGACTCTACCAGGATCTTCAGAGAGACCTGACCCTAACTACGACCGCACGGGTCCTGGGGTTGTGGGAAGGGGGCCTGGAAGCACTCACAGGAGGTACCCAATGTGCTCACATAGGTAAGACACCAGCGTCCTCAAGTTCAAATGCGCAGGTAAAATGTCCCAGGCATCCGGGAAACTCTGGAGCCTAGTGTTGAAGTTGTAGAAAGGAACAAGACAGGCTGGGCATGGCTTACTGGTACCAAGGCCAGATCAGAATATTGATCAGCTTAAACTGGACCCTCATCCCGTGGTGACACCAGGTCAGCTGGGCAGGTGACAATCCAGAAGCCAGGGAAGGCAGCCATGGGCTCTGGCCACCTGCACGTTAGGAGGGAAGAGCCGCTGGCAGGGTTTCCTTCCTTGGCTGCTCTAGAACTGAGGTCAGGATCTATGCTGTGGAGAAAGCTCTGGAAACAAGGATCCGCAGGTGTGTTTCTAAAACCAGGGCGAGTCGTTTCTGAGTCCTTCACAAGGCCAAAATGACATTGCTGAGAGCCAAAGGGTCTTGCTGGTGTTGGAAATTTCCATAGGACAGATTCAGATGTCCCCCTGGACACTTTCCCGAGTGACTGTCTAGTGATGGCCTCCTCATAGGAACTCTAGCTCAAGTCCCCACAAGGTGGTGGCCCAGCGGTCTCTGGTGAAGTTTCTTCTGATCTCCTGAGCACGCAGCACACGCATGGAAATGGATCTGGTGAAGACTGCTTGCCACATGGTTCTGCGCCTGCTTAGAGGAACGCCAGCAGCAGCTCCTGACGTGAAACATGGCACTGTGATCGTGGCTCCTGGTAGAAGTGACCTCTCAGCAGAGATGACGGTGCGTCATGCCAACTAGGAGGCCAGAAACAATGCCAGACTGCCTTCCAAAGGACATCCCTGAAATCTGGAGGAGGGGAGGGAGAGGCAGATGACACCCTAAACTTAACTTGAGATACCCGTGAAGGAGCCCTCCAAGAGGCTCACATGAGCACCGGTTGTTAGAAGGCAGGATGTAGGAGCAGATGAATCCATCTGGACTTTGGAATTGCTGGATTTTCTTTACACTTCTTCTGTGCCCTGGCTGGGTGCAGAGTCCCTGGGCCCAGCAGTGCCTTGCGAAGGGTCGGGCTGCCCCGGGCTGTGGCTGGCATCTTCCACACTCAGGAGGCTGCTGGCTGCCTGGGAGCTGGTGCTGTCCACACTCCCTGACCGTGAACGGTAAGGAGGCAGTTCGGCTTGGTTCAGAGACTCGGTGTCGGAAGTGTAGGGTGGTGGAGGCAGGTCGTACCACGCAGGTCTGCATTGGAGTAGACAGTGGGCAGCAGAGAAGCCAGGAAGAAAAGAGGGAAGAGAACACGTTAGACTCAGGATGAAGCAGGCGACACAGACCCACATTCAATGACAGCCCGTTTCTGAGCTGATATTCATGGAAAGAATGAGGTTTTTCTTCCTCGTACAAAAGCAATCCTAGGACAGCAAAATCAGAGATTAAACAAGACAGAACAGATAGGTCAGTGTGCTGGTTCTGGTCTGGCGGGTTCCTTTCCACCGGACAGAGCCAATACCACATCTTCTGGGTGGACCCAGAACAACACCCTTACATCCCCTTGGGTGGTCTGGTTAAGTCTCTCAGCAACCAGCCCCATAGCAAAAGGTAGCGTTGGCGTCTCATCAGAGCCTCTCACAGTGACTGTGGGGTTCTTACTAAACCCAGTTCTTGCCGTGGGCTTGGGTGAGAGGACCCCTCTCAAGGTACCATTTTCTTATCTGTAACTCGCTGGAAACAAAATCATGTCATAGAAAAAAAATGTTTTTAGCCCTTGTTCCTCACCGCTTGCTGAATCTGGCACCAGCTGAGCACCTCATGCTCATCACTTTAATGCTTACAAAGGCGCTCGAGGCAGCACTTACTTTGCCCCTTGTTTTGGTGAAGAAACTGAGACACAGAGACATTAAACAGCTTGCCCAAGACCACAAATTAATAAGCAGCAATGCAGGGACTTGAACACCCAACCATTCAGCCTCTGGATTGAGCAGTTTTCTCGGCAGCTTCACTACACCAGATGGTCTGAATGCAAAGGTTATGAGGTGAGCGAGGTCCTGCATTCTTCTTCCCGGAGATCCTTAAGCACTACCCCTCCTCAGCCCCTCAAGCGCTGCTTGTCTTTGATGAGAAGGGAACATGAAGATTAAACTATATAAGAACCGCCACAGGAGAGGGCCGAAGGGGGAGCCTCATCATCCTGGAGACATGTCTGCAAAATGACTAATGGGACACACAGAGAGTTCTAGGCTCTGGGGGGACCTTGCGGGGCAGTGCAGGGGGTATTAGAATTAAAGGGGACTTGAACAATAGGCTGTACTCCAGAGACTTCCAAAATGGGCTTTGGGTTTGGGTTTGTGTGTGTGTGTGTTGGATATAGCACAGTGGTAGAGCATGTTCTTAGCATATATGAGGCTCTGAATTCAATTTCCAGCAACACACACATACGCACACCCATTGGGTTATCTCTAAGGTGATGGAAGAAAGGGAAGGGAGGCTGAGCAGACACCGCTCAGGTTTCTGTTCACTTCAACTAAAGAGCTTTGGTTTTCAGCCTTGTGTATTTGGGTTTTCTTGTACAGCACTGTTTGTACCAAGGGCTCCACTGCAAAGCTTGGCATGCTCTACACCACTAAATTTGTTTTGGTATGTGTGTAGTATGTGTGTGGGGGGTGTGGTATGCATGTGTGTGCATGTGCAGAAGTGTGCATCCTGCGTGCATGCACGTGGATGCCTCCTCTATTGCTCTCCCAGTTTATTCTTTGAAACAGGGTGTCTCGCTGAACCTGGAACTTGTACCATTTTCTGGCTAGACTTGCCCCAGCAATCTTTCTGTCCCCTGTCCCCCCCACAGTACAGGTGTTACAGGCATGTGTGGCCACACATACATGTTCCTACTCACCGAGTCACTGAGCCACCTCCCCACCCTCACCTTTCCTTTTATCTTATAGATGAAGCCATGTGAAGTAATGAATTTCTATGTTCTTCCCTTCAGTCAACAAGCCTTAACCAAACTTCCTGGAGACACTGGGAGCTGTTCTGCATGGCTGGCATGGCTCAGAGTCGGTCTGTGGCCTGAACATGTGTTATTGTGGCAGAGCTCAGGAGCCTACCTTTAGGTCAAGTACCTTAAATTACAGGGTCTCAGTTACCTCCAGAGAGCTGTGCAGAGGACTGGATGGCACCAAACATCCTGCAAGGACCCCATAAATGTCTGCCATTGCTACGGCTTACAGCACTGAGCCTGGGCTCTTGATAACTTAGGCACCTGGTATGTGCACACATGCCCACCTCCAACCCCTTCCACCCAGCACACACCTTTGGTCCAGCAGGGCCTCTGAATAGGAGGGTGGGGAGCCCACTTCTGAGGCATTCTGCTCAGCCTGGCTGGCCACGTACTGGACGCCATTGTTGACATTGTAGGTGACATTGCAGTGGTGGGGGTGATCCAGGACCACCAGGCGGGACAGCAGCACAGGATGCTGTAGCCGATGCACGGGCAGTGTCATGAGGTTGTTCCGCTTCCGCTGATGGTGCAAGACCAGTGCCAGCAAGGCCACAACCAGCACGAAGATGACAGAGCTGCCAATGATGGCGTAGGTGATACTGGGGTAGTAGACAAGCTGGTTCTCCGAGGTCACGAACACTTGCCCGCTGCCTGGTTCTGAGAAAGCCCAGAGAGGAGAGATTGAGAGAGAGGGTTACAGATGGCTTTTCCTCAGCAGCAAGCAAGGGTGACCCCCTGCAGGTGTCCAGTGACTGGTGAATGGGAAGTCAGAATGTGGAATATCTACACAGTGAACCATTATTCAGTCTAAAACATAAAAACTGACACGTCTACTATGTGAGTGAGCTTCAGAAATACACAGTGACATCAGCCTTACAATTCTGCTTAGATGAAGTGTCCAGGAAAGATCACCTTAAGATGATCACCTAGGAGGTGTGGAGGCCCCAGGAGACAGGAAGTGAGAGTCAAGGGCATGTGGTACAGGGTCTTCCTAGGGCCATGAGAACGTTCCCCACCTGGACTATGGTGAAACTTAAACAAAATCATCACTGACTTGTATATATGAGATGGCTGAATTTTACATTCCACCAATGAGGCTTCAATAAAGCTATTTTAAAAGTCAGGAATATAATATCTAGGGAGCAAGAGTGAGAGTTTTTTGGGCAGCATTCAGTTTTTCAGTGGGAACTTTGGCTCTAACACACATGATGTTGAAGGCAGGCAGGTGTATTTAGAGCACCCAGTGTGCTGGGCTCCATCCCATCTCAATCTTTCCTGATAGAAAGGGCGGCTCAACAGAGGCTGATGTGGACTCCGCAGCCAGACCGGATGTGAGTCCTGCTCTTCATTAACTGGTTGTGTGCCATGTGGAAAGTGCTGGGCTGCAAAGTGGGGGGAGAAATTCTCTAGCCTTCAAAAGCATTGAGAGTCAACTCTCATCAGCAGCTGACACTCTGTGTTATACGCACAGCACGTGCGTTAGCCCACAACTCCACTGAAAGCACTGCTTGGGGTGTCTATGGTGTCTCATGGGCCTGTGAACCCACTGTGTGGATGAGGATGACCCTGAACTTACAGTCTTCCTGCTTCCACCTCCTGAGTGCTGGGATCATAGGCATGGACCACCATACCCAGTCTATGGGGACTGTACCCAGGGTTTCCTGCAGGCTGGGCAAGCAGTCTACCAACCGAGGCAAGATTCTGTGTTTACAGCCACAGCCATTCAATCAACACAGGCTTAAGCCAGTGAGACAGAAACCAACAATTTTCGACACACGGACCCCTAAGTTCTCAACATTAAAGCAGCTATAATACCCACCACGACTCAGGGAACTGAGCAGAAGAGGGGGCGGAAAGATTGTGAGAGCCGTGGTGGGGGAGACTATCCAGAGGCATGACGCCCCTCAGTAACAACACACTTGGGCCAGGAGAACTGGGCTGAGTACTAGGCTATCCATAGTCCC
>PVHP010014729.1:0-38251 GCA_004024765.1 Zapus hudsonius
TCTTTCCACCAGAAGTTACACAATTAAGTATGATATCTTGTCTCTAAATTTGTACACTAATGTACAGATACATCTCAAGCTAGGAATGTAATCTGTGCCTTTTAATTTTCTGCAGTTTCCCTATGAATTTATTCTATATCATAGTCACATAATTAACAGGAACTGTTATTAAAATTATGATATACATTTTTGTAACTGATGATAAATTTCTGATATGTTGATAATAAAAGTCAAGTCAAACTGTTACTATGACCACTAATACTTAACTGCATATTTATATTTATCAGATTATGCCATATATATGCATATATGCTTGGCAGAGATATTTTGATTATTAATTATAAAATACTTATTTACATTAACTATTAATTAGATTTATTACAATTCAAAATATTTCTTCCACGAAAATAACAAAACCATGAATAAAATATAAAATTTTAAATCAAATTCCAAATTGATTTCAATCATGTATTTTATAAACATTAATAATCATTATATCCAGATTTAAATATATATATGTATATATATATATATATATAAATGTTCATTATTTTTTTCTTTGTATAGCAATTCATTTTTTCCATTCTATGAAAACTAGGGTGTATAAGCAATGTCGTTTATTTTCAAATTTGGGGAAAATGGAAATTAATCTGACAAACTTGCATTAAATAAATTAGTTTTAATTAATACTTGCCTGTGAAATTCTCATCCAATAGTGTTTGTAATGTAGCAGTTTTTTGTTTTTGTTTTTGTTTTTCAAGATAGGTTCTTGCTCTATCCCAGGCTGACCTGGAATTCACTATGTAGTCTCAGAATGGCCTCAAAGTCATGGCCATCCTCCTACCTCAACCTGGCATTAAAGGTGTGTGCCCCCATGCACGACATAATGTCTACTTTTGAATGTATAATCTAGGTTAACATAATTTAATCATAGCTTTATACAAGTGTTTGTTTGTGAGTGTGTGCACGCGCACGTGTGTATTTATTCTTCAGATCATGAGTTGTTAAATGCTACCCACTCTTTGAACTGATAGGGAAACTCTCAGAGGTTTTTTAACACTGTATTTGAATGATCATCAATAGTAAATAAAGACCCACACAATTTTTGTTCATTTGTTTTTCATTACAGAAGACTTTTTAAAAATATTTTATTTATTCATTTTCAAGGAGAGAGAGAGAGAGAGAGAGAGAGAGAGAGAGAGAGAGAGAGAGAGAGAGAGAGAGTGCACCAGGGCCACCACCGTGTGGTTCTGGCTTACGTGGGACCTGGGGAATTGAACCCAGGGCCTTAGGCACTGGACGCAAGTGCCTTAACAGCTGAGCCATCTCTCCAGCCCTACAGAAGACTTTTGTGATGAGTCATAGAAGGATGAGTGACTTATTTTCATAGAACTGAGTTTCATGAATACCACAGTCTAAAACAATTATGCTACTAGTAATTTGTAAAAAAAAAAAAAACATGTTCACATCATGCTGTTTACTATAAAATATGATTATACTCATATTATTTAAAATATCCAGCACCGTATTACCTGTAGAAAACCATCAGCAACATTTTGGTTTATGATATTTATATTGTCTTTGTCTCTTCTGTTGTTCGTTATGTGCTGTGATTGCACGCGGCTGTTTTTCTATTGAGACAGGGTCTCACTCTAGCCCATGCTGACCTGGAACTCACTGTATAGCCAAGGCTGGCTTTAGCTAACAGGAATCCTTCAACCTCAAACTCCTGAGTGCTGGGATTAAAGGCCTGTACCACCATGCAGAGCAGCACGTTTGTTAAGTGAAGGAACTATATTATTTGTCTAATGGGATCTCTGTTTTATTGGCCAAAGATGAATGAGCTTCTTTAGTAATATCAAGTGCTTTTCTATGATTCCATCTTAATATGCGATCACTCATTTTTTTTTCTGATTGTACTTTCATTTATTTATAGTGCAGTAGATTTTTCTTCAAACACTAGAGAGTGAATGTTTCTTGAAGCTATAGCTGAAGTTTCTCAAAAAATGGATTATTGGCTACAGCCTGTGTGAAATTAGAGAATGTTTCTAGATTCCAGGTATAGGAAATGTTTTAATTACAAACAAAAATCAACAGTAATGTGGTTTGCCTATAGTGGAACTCTGATAGCTGTGAACAGAGAGGAAAGCTGCATCTTTAAACGTGATGTCATCATATTCTAATCAAATGAGTGGCTGTCCAGTTACTAAACTGAAGTCCCCGTGGCTCTCCCAAGATGCTCTTTACTTTAGCTTAATGATACATTAAGTCATATCATTTTCTAACTTTGGACTTGTTTCTAAACTGTCCAGGTTTTACTTCAAAATCTGAAATGCTTCCATGTTTTGAGGTCCAGTGTTCTATTAAAATCTAGCCTTTCACACATGCCCACCCCCAGCTCTGCATTCAGAAGTGATGTTTCTATCCTAGAACTTTGGTTGACTTCTGCTTGTTTTGCTATTTATGCATGTTTTTGCATGTGATACCACATGCCTGATTTGATGTGGCAACAGAGAAGGGAGATGTAAACTTTGGTCAGGATGTGCGCTTTCCTCTAATTATCTAAGATGTGCTTCTCATCGCTCTAATCTGTATGGCTCTCGGGAGTTTTATACAATTAAAATACCAGTAAATGACTCTTTAATCTGATAATACACTTGTAGATAAGAATACTTACAACTTTTCAATTCAAATCCCTTTCTGGAAATTTTATTCAACAGGTAGCCACTTAGAATAGCTGTCAGTAGTGTTAACACTTTTGGACCACATATTTATATTTGAAGACATTTCTACTCTTTCATGTAAATTTAAACAAAAGGATGTTGAAGTTACCATTTTTCACTTATACAAACTGAATTTTGTTCAGGTTAGTTTCAACTTTTTATTGCTAATACTTTCTTTTTCTATTTCATTTTGAGTTTGTATTCACTATATAGTACTGCATTTCCTAGTAATACTTTTGGTTCAAATATCATGTACTTTGACCAAATCTACTCCCTTTGTTCCCTTATCTCTTTACCCATTTAATTTTTCCCCCTACTAGTCAATACTTTACTATATAGAAAGAGGTCATAGTTGAGTAAGTCTGAAGCTTGTGATGTTTACCCACATGCAACCCCAAGCTTTAAGCCTCCATTTCAGTCCTTAAATCTGGCTTCATAGTCTTATTTCTGCCTTGAGAAAAACTGTCTGAACTTCAGCAGAACATTGCCACTCAGCGAAGGCATCGCCATGGGAGGAATGGAAAACGTGCCTTCTCCAGAACGTCTTCCCACTTGCTGATTCAGCTGTGCAAGAAGCAATTCACTAGAAAGGCAGGTGTGGCAGAAAGAGGGAGTCCACTGCAGCTCGCTTTGACATGTAGTTAATCATTGACACTTTGAAGTGCCAAAGGAGAAGAAGGTCTCTGCCATTTTTTTTCTTTCCGCCTTTCAAACCTGAAGTCACTTAGGAACTTGAGCAATCTAAATTGTCAGATCTAACTACCCATCTTGACCTCATTGCATCAGAGGAGGTACCTTAGCCAAGTGAATGTGATCTGAAAGGAAAAAAAAAAAGCCTAAAATGGGTTAGGCTCTCACAGCTAAAGGAAAGGAGAGAATTGAAGCAATTATCCATACAGTTTAGGAAAAGACAGGTAGAGGATTCTGGACATATCAGCCAAATAGAACATTAACATGAAAAAATTGGATGTATCAGTTCACATCAGTTTTGCTCTTGCTTTGTCGAAGTCTGAATAAATGGTTTTCCTACGTTTAAATGGCACAGTTAGGAAATGACTAAACACCGCTCATTTTTCTTACTTGATTCAGACTACCAGTCTCAAACTTTTCGCCTCACTTTCTACTTTATGAGAAACCTAGATCCACAAAACTCTAACATTAGCAAACCCCATATTTTAGCAATGCATTCTTGAACAATGCAGAGAACTAACAGGTGGCCTTTACTGACCTCCATTCTCATTTTAATTGCCTTCTGTGTTCATTTTGCTAAGTTCCTTTCCCTTTCTCCCGACTGATTTACCGCTCAGCAGAATGCCCTTTCCTGGCCTCATAAGACTTTGTGTTTTGCCTGGACATTTATTTCCTTTAACTCTACTATATGCATACTCTGTCATTATGCAGTATTCACTGACATGTTTTTGAAAAAGCAGATTAAAAAGCATCTTGTAGCTTGCATTAAGTGAGATATGTTAGTACGTTAACTTATTATCTGAAAGGTCAAATGTTTAAATTTTAGTGGCGGTTAGGGGATAACTAAGTCTAGTATCTTCTAAAATCTGAAACCACTAAACTTATAACTGTGAGGGAATGTCAGTCACTGGGGGTAGGGTAATGAGGGATCAGGTGGACCTTTATTGCCTATAAAAATATCCCCCATAAGAGTCAATGATAAAGCTGGATTTTCCATAAATCTAAATAACATTTCATGCTTGACTTTTATTATAGTATTGAAATAGACTGTCATTATTGTGTCAGGCACTGCTCTGTACCTTCTCCATCTCTATTTTTTGTTAATCACTTCAGTGTTACTTCCTATAAAAGTCTAGCAAGGAAGGAGTTTTCTGGTTTCTGTTCTAATTACACCACTTTATTTATCTGCCCACCCAAACAAAGATAACAAAAGTATATCCACTCAATTTTTCTGACCATAGAGAATATGAAAACTATAATGGTAACACCAATGGCCTGCCTGATGATGTTTATTTGGTTCAGCAAATATGAGAGGCATATTTGGAGGAAAGGAACCTGAACTTTCTTTGCAACAGACCAAGGTTTGTTACAAAGGTTTGTGCATTATGAATTATGCAAACATCACTAGTCTGTCAGATATGTCTGGGATTCAGTTTCATCGTCATTAATGTGTGAGATATAATCACTGGGTTTGGATAAAATATGTTTGAGCTGCTTAGTGGTGTAAATGTCCTATAGTCAGAGAATGGCAGATACTTGTAATATTTTTAGAGCACTACACTAAATGTCTAGAGTTACAGAGATGACTTTGGTAGACTGTCTCTTTGTGATGCTCACAGGCTACTGGGGAATCAAACTCATACTGAAGCAACTACCATTGAGAATATCAAGGAAAAGCTCATGTGATAGCATGATTCCCAAGTCTCCAAAATTCAAATAATGAAGTCCCAACATGACTATAAATGGAGACACATCCTTCTCACTTAATGTCTCTTTTTTCCTTATAATATATTTGTTATCTTTTTCAGGAAAATATAGTAGAAAATTTCTGGTTAAATGGTGTGGTATTTGTTGTAGTCAGCCACACGCCCCTGGGATGAATCTTCAAACCAGGCACAATTTGGAGGAGGAAAGTATTGAAACTACAGATTGAGGGGAAGTTCTGTAACAGCGAAAGAGGCTGACCCTCTTTCACAGGTCCAAGCAGAGAGAGAAACCCATCACCACACCACACATAGAATAGCAAACAGGCAGGGAGGAGCAAGGAGAGAATTTCTTCTCCTTTATATAGGCTTAGGGTTGGGTCTTGCAATTCTATCCCAGACTTAATGGCTTCCCGAGTCTCTGGTATTTCCTTCCTGCACTTCCCACACAGGAAAGGATGTTTACTTCTAGCTTCTTTGAGCTTCTTTACATGCTGACCCTTGCTGAAAGGCTGCCTTCCATAAACATCCTCAGAGACCCACCCAAGATAATTAAAAAGATCCAAGTTGACAACAAAACCTATCACAGTATGGTTAATAAGAAATTATTTATTTCTCAAACAAACAAACAAAAAAACAAACAAAGCCATGATTCAAGTTAATAAGTGTCCTATTTTTAGCCACTAAGACCTGTTTGACTTAGGATGTTTCCCCAAACTCATTTGTTTAAAGGCTTGGTCTTCTGCTTGTTGTTATGAAGATGAAATAGAAGTTTTAAAATGCAGGGTCTACTAGGAGATACTTTTTTTTTGACACAAGTGTCTCCTGTAGGCAAGTGGACTAGTCCATTTATCTCTTTGCATTTTGCTCCCCCACCACAAAGTAAGCAATTTTGTTTGGCCATGGGATCCTATCCTACTCTATTATAATATCACATGTCTAAAAGAATTGAGCCATGGATACATCTCTATCACACCCTCCAAGGCTCAGGGGGTGGAGGAAGGATTTGGAGGGGAAAAGGCATGATGTTGGAATGGAATTATGATCAAAGTATTGTGTATATGTTAATGGCAGTTTTTGATACAAAGTTTTTTTTTTTTTTTTGTAAATAGAAATGCAATATAAGGATACAGGATGAAGCAGCCACCTGCACCCTAAGAAGGGAGGAGCCAATGTTAATCAAGTCGGCTAGCCCTATCATCTCAGGCTTCCTGTTTTCACATCCATGAGAAATGAAATTCCCCTTGTCTCAGTCATCTGGTCTGTGGTACTTTGCCAGCAAGGTCTAGTAGACAAATTACTCCTGATGTCAGAGAAGTCAGCTGGCATTGGAGGGAAATATTATGCTAGTTTCTCACTGAAGGAATCACTGAAGTCGACCTGGATGTAATCCTTGGAGAACAGGTGGATATCAAACCATAGAGATGGGGCACATCAGACATAGGAAGGGTTGGTACTAGTTGTGAAAATAGAGGGTCAGGTAGGGAGTCATACAGTTTGGGAATCCAACAAACCAAACATTTCTTTACTCTGAAAAATTAACTATGCAAAAATATATGTGATTGTATGAAGACATAACTGCTTGGCATTAAATTAAAATTGCTCTTTTCCCAAAAGTTCTGAAGCAATTTTGCTCCAAGTTAACCAATTTTCCCCATTATGTAGTCATTGTGTGCACAAAGGACATGATTTGAACAATCAAATTAGAATAGAATCTTATAAGCTCCTCTCTGAATTAAGGCAACATGGACTCATGTTGTTCTTACACATTTGAGTTCTTAATTTAAACTAGTTTGATTAGATTCCTGGCTCCAAAATATATTAGCTACTTAAATTCGACAACATTCAAAATTATTTTAAATCTCAGTTGTATCATCTATTTATATAATAAATCCCACTTCTTACCTCACAGAACTATTCTTGTGAGAGTTGACTAAAGGTATGCATGAGAATCAGCAGTACAGTGCATGTACTATAACAAATATTAAGTATTATTTAATTGTTCTGATTTAATACCTTTCAGGAAACACCACCATAGGTTGTTCTTGCAGTAATGTGAAATCAAGGGGATTGGCTGATCTGATGAAAACATCTTGCTCATCTCCACTTCTACCCTCCCAATGCTGTAAGGGAAGAATTGCACCTTTGTTCTCTGGACACATCTCAGTGATGGCTCTGAAATTATTTTTGGAAAATGAGAATATTGTGTTAAATTGTCAGCAATGTTTACCTATCAGGAAGATTATGGTTCATGGTGCCATTATGCCATGCTAGTGAGTATACTTCCCCAGGAGCTTCTTTGTTTTCATCTTGAGCATGGGTTACATCCAACATAAGCTGGATGGTGGCCATTAATCCACTTATGAGGCTATTCTTAAATGACATCCTACATATGTCAAACAGTGGCTGATTTCCTAAGGTCGTCAATCAATCATGATTTTTCTAGAAGCAAAACATAAGTTGGGAGAAATTTTATTTTCAATAATCTAAGAATGTCTTAAATGATTTGAGGAAGAATCCCAGATCTCTTCTTCTAGAAGAGCTCCAGTATTTTTACCTATTTTTTTCTAAAAATCGAAATGCTTATCATAGGAATGGATATACCCACATACAATGTACATGTACCCAAAGTGTAAATGTTTAAATATGTACATGTACAACATATTCAAAATATACAAAATATTTTTAAAAGCATGAATATATATACTTTAAAAATATTTTGCTTTTATATATTTAATTTTAAGCCAATAAGAATGTATAAAAAGGAAAAAAATAAAAATAAAAAAGACATTTCTATTAAAAATATTTTGCTTTATCCCACCCAAAGGTACACATAATCATTAATACACACTCCAGTAATGATAGTCAGGAATTCACCTCCATGAGAACATCTCTTGTCACCTTGCACTTCTGCCTCATTATGCTTCATTCATCTTGAGTGAGTTTGATTATATTTCAGTAGCATGAGCCTTTATCTAACCATCTTTTCATAATTGAATTTGTTTGGGGAGGGGAGGAAGGAAGTGCTGGGTATTGAACTTGGGATTTCATTTCTATTATGCAGGGTCTCTAGTGAGTTAATCTCCCACCCATATTTATGTTTCCCTCAAAATGTAGAGAAGGGAATGAGTAAGGCTTTCAAAAATGAGTTTGACAAAATTCTCTACATTTAAAAATTACTTACAAAACAATTCCCATGGGAACATGCTCATTCTTGTTGACATCTTGTCCTGCCATAGATCAGAAGATATCATTATGGAATGAGGATACTGACCAAGACCAAGCAGTCCAGGAATTGTAGATGTACCCACTTGGTCTCAAAATAAATCTCTCTGTGTTTCAGTGTTTTTCATCTGTAACCAAAAGCTAACCAAAAAAATAATATAAGATTTCTGCCACATTGGGAAGTTGTATCAAATGAGCATATATTTATTATATATACATAAATAATATATTAACATGACATACAATGTATGTTAATTGGACATAAAGTAAAATGTATGTGGATATTTTATATATGCCTAAATAATTTGATGTATACATATATAATTTAAAATGTTTCACATAAACTCATAAGAGTTATGTGCCTCCCTTTTTATTCATGTTTGTGACAGTGATAAATTGAAAGAATATGGAACTTAGGATATAGTGTAATTCTGCAGTTAAATTGCCCTGGGCAAGGTTATTTGACTTCCTTAAAGACTTCATTATTTCCCTTGTAAAACCAAAATGATAAATAGTTACTCTTATTATAATTACTACTGCTATTAATGGCATTATTGACTTAATAACTATAAAATACCTGTCAAATTACTCAGCATACTCAAGAGAGAAGCTAATGAATTATAGGTCTATTTGGTTACTATTATTTTTTAATAGACTAGTTTCCTTCAATTTGTGTTCTCTAATGTCTAGTATTGGTCTCCATTTTTATATCACCATGTATCAAATTTATTCTAACCTAGAATATGTCATTATATTTCAGATCATATGCGGTTTAAAGTTAGCCTTTATAATTTGTTCTTCAGCTATGGAGCATTCAGCAATACCCCAAAAACGATATTTGAGAATTAAATAAAGGATGCATCTTGTCAAAATTCACTTGAAGCTTTAAGTCACAATAATAGTCTCAGAGTAGTTACCTCTGGGTAGGTAGATGAAGTCCTTTTAGAAAAAAAAAGTCCCAGTATTACAAGATCAGAAAGCTTAATTTTTATCCCACTACATTCTCACATATAAATACTAGATGAGAAATGTGAAACTTGCAACAGGAAGGTGGGCCTCAGGATATTCTGGGGTTGACTCCACTTTGATCTTGGACTTCCATACCTCCAGAACTGTGACAAATAAATACTTAATGTTTAAGCCCCTCATTCCATAGAAATTTATTATAGCAACTTGTGGTGGTTTGAATGAAATGTCTCCTAGAGTCTCATGTATTTTGAATACTTGTTCCTCACCTGGTAGCAATTTGGGAAAGTCATTGGACCTTTGGGAAGTGGAGCTTTACTTGAGAAGGTGTTTAATTGGAGTCAGGCTTTGGAGCCCAGCTCTACACCCAGTACTCTGATTACTTCCTCCTGCTATGGAGATGTGATATCCCACCTGACTCTTTGCTCATATATGCTTTCCCTGCCATTATGAAATTTCCTGCTCTATGAAAGCAACCAACCTGACTAGATGTGCACACCTGTACAATCGTGGCACCCGGCCTGGTTGGGTGACTAAATACTCTCTGATTGACTAAGTGACCCTTTTTCAATCAGTGGGAAAGAACCCACAGCTGGTACTGGGAACCAAGTTAGAATCCTATGAAGACCAGGATCATAGATTCCAACAAGAAGCTCCTATTAGTCTTGGAACAAAAATCAAAATTTCTCTAAATTAACAACCCTTATCCCCTTTAACCAGTGCTGATCTCATTTGCCACTGGAGAATCTGTTTTTCTTTTAGGCAGTGAGAACTGAGGACAACCAAAATTTGTCAAGACAAGAAAAGATGGCTGACTTCCTATCAAGAGATGAACCACCTTTTGCATATTGGCTAGGGGCAGGTGAAACCACAGAAAAAATTGGTCAGGTGAGCAAGAATGCTGTTTACAAGGCAAGCTTGACAACCTGGCCCAGGGTGATGGAGATAGACACCAAGAATGTTCAGAAAGTCCCAAAGTAGAAATCCCTGAGCTGATGAGAGCTCAACACTAAAGTAGACTTAAATATACCCACCAAGGCTAAAGGAATTTTGCAGAAGATATATGTGTGTGTGTGTGTGTGTGTGTGTGTGTGTGTGTGTGTGTGTGACAAGGTGAGTGGGAAGATCCAGAGGCATCCCTTCCATTGACCAAATGGAACTTTCACAACTCATAACCCACAACTACATGGTGAATACCAGCTATCCCACTGAAGAGGGTCCTCAGATGAATGGGGGCAGAGAGGAGGGAAATGATAGAACCACCACACATGTGTTCAGACAAAGTTTCTACCTAATAAAATTAAGTTGAAAATGATGAAAGTGTAAGCAAATATAAACTCTTTTCTCCCATAAGCTGCCTTCTGGTCCCATCAATGAAATGATAAGTGCTATTCAACTGGACAGCCTAATAGGGCTACTTTCTTAAAACATTCCTGATACCTTCCCATAATCGCTTTGTTTTGTTTCTGAAATCTGAGGCTTCTCCGTCTCAGAGTTACATGTGATCAGCACAATCAAGTTTGCATGTGGTAGCAGAAACTAGCAATTCTCCAGAAAAGAACATCAAATTTGGTCCACACAGGAAAGTGGCTGCATCAATGTCCATCATGGTCTTCCACTTCATTCTTCCTGCATGATCGGGAATAGCCACTAGTGCTTCTATCCAGACAACTACCTGCCAAAGTGGATTTTAAACAGACACCATATAATGAGTCTGACCTTACCTCTGAGTCCCTGAAAGCATCCATTTGACCGTCCTTGGGTTGTTTAACTACCCTCCTTCACACATTCACTGGGCATAATAAAAATTTGCTTTATTTTAATAGCTTGCTCTAAATAACTCAATAAATTGACCTATCTTATTCTTCTAAAGGACTCTGTTCTTTATCACTGTCAACTTTTGTCAGGTCTAATGATGGACTAGTACAATCCTAAACTGTCTTATTTCCTATGTTTAGCTATGTGAATAACATTGACTAATTTCAACATTTCTATTAAATGTTTAGACTTGTATGTGAGTGGGAGTGAAAGTCAGTAGTAGAGGCCAGAAAGCTAAACAGGCACTATAAGACAGGGAGGAGAGGGGAGACCTATGGAGAGGGTATTGTATATAATTAAGTAAATGGACAAATTACTAGGGGTGCAATGGTCTAAGAGAGGAAGGGATTGAGAAAAGGAATGTGGGAGGGTAGTTAGTCAAAATTTAAGAGGCTTATAATAAGCCAAATGGAAACCTACTTCTTTGGATAATGGCACACCCAGTAGCCAAAATTTCAGTGCCAGAGATGTGATACCAACCAGCGAGTTGTTACTGAGGCCCCCAAAATATTGCAGGCCATTGCCAAGGATCTTGGTTGCCCACCAGAATGAAATGTTAAGACCCTACTGTTGAAGACCACATATCCTTGGGCTGCAGGGCACTGCGAAATCAAGCTGGAGCTTAGCTGGAAACCTCCTTCCTGTCAACGAGCTGACAAAAAGCTGGAAAAACCTATGACTGCATGCCACCATATTGGAGAGAGAAGTAATCTGTGGTAAACAGCGGTGGACCTTACAATACTTAGGACTATGGTGGGGGAAACCAAATGGTCTCTCATTGGACTGGAGGCCTGCTCAATGGGAGGGGATACATGCCTAGTACTGAAGACCTAGTCAAAAGCCTATAGGAGTGGAGATTATGAACCCTAGGGTAGTAATGCTTGTGCTTGTCTGGCTAAGTACATATATTATGCCCACTAAACTGTCCGATAAGCACCTTTTAAAATATTTTGTTTATTGATGTGCAAGCAGAGTGATACAGACAGATAGAGAGACAGAGAAAGAGAATGGGCATCTAGGGCCTCCAGCCACTACAAACGAACTCCAGATGCATGTGCCACTTTGTGTATCTGTGGGTACTGGGTACTTTAACCTGGGCCTTTAGGGTCTGGAGGCAAGTACCTTAACTGCTGAACAATCTCTCCAGCTCATAAAAATTTTTAAAAATAATCTATGCTCATAAAATAATGTTATTCTCACTTCTGGTTAGAGAAACTTCTCTTTTTCAGATGGTGGTGACCATTGGGAAAACACAAAAGACACCATAGTGCTGAGAAGAAATGACAGTGGAGTGTTCAGCACTGGGACATCTCTATTACACTTCCTGAGGCTCAGGGTCTATTGTGGAAGAGGTGGCAGAAAGATTGTAAGAGCCAAAGGAAGGATAGGACAGCTTACAATGCAAACTTCCAGAAACAAAATGAACTTGATATACATGACTTTGAGGAACCTGATAATACTTACACACAATAGGAGGAAAAGATGATGACATTGAAACAAAGTAGAGACTAATTGAGAGGGGGAGAACTAGTTGAGAGGGGGAAGAGGGAGGATGGGGAGGAAATCATAATGGCTTATGGCTATAATTATGGAAGCTATCAATAAAATGTTTTTTAATGTACCAGCTATCCCTCTACTAGGCATCTACCCACAAGGTGTCAAAACCCAGCACAGAGACATTTGTGCAACTATGTTTATAGCAGCTCAATTCATAATAGCCAAGAATTGGAATCAACCCAAATGCCCATGGAGGCATGGATAACAAAACTGTGGCACATTTACACTATGGAATTTTACTCAGCTGAAAGGAAAAATGACATATCGAAATTTAGAGAAAAAATGGTCTCACTTGGAACAGATCTTACTAAGTGAACTCTTAAAAGAAAAGAGAGTCAAATACTACATATTCTCCCTCATATGCAGTTCCTAACCAGGTTAACTATAAACTCCATGTAAAACAGTCAGGAGAGGTGAGAGTTTGTGAAAGAGGGGTAAGGGTTTGGGGGGGAGGGGATGACTTAAGCATGAAGCTAAAGCAAAACTGATTCAAAATCATAAAATCCTCACATGCATACTGTAACCTCTTGAGCAAGTAGTGGATGTCGTCTTGCAAGAGGGGCCATGAATACAAGGGGAGAGAGTCTAAGCCCATGAACAATTGGTCAGTCCTGAAACTCCTGGTTTCAGTCAATGGCTCCTTCACTCACTGAGCTGTTGACCAAAGTGACCCATATGGTCCCAAAAACAAGACAGGATTCTGTCAAAGCTCTTGAATACCCACCCCAGGCCTTAGGTAAGATCCTGTTGCTGAAGAAACCACAGAAAGCCATCTATCAGCATCGAGAGACCCTGCAAGGTCCAGAATGGTAACCAGACCCCAATGGTAGTTAGTGCAGTGCTGGAAGAAACTGCATAAACTGCAAGGGAAAACTGGTCAACGACAGCTGGAGTAAACAGAGACCGCTGACATGAAACACAGTCTGACTCCATGAGTAGGCTAAACACACTTCCTACTGGGAGAGAACATTGAACCAAGACAGGAACACTTGTGCAGTGGAGGAGCCAAAGCCTGAGGGAAGTAATCAACAGCTTTTAATTTGGCCAAGTAATCCACTCAGTGATAAGGAGCCCTTGACTAGATTGGGGACTCAAGGTGAAATACATTGGAAACCAAATCTTGGGACCCCAAAGAGAAACTCACTTTACAAGAGATTTACAAAGAGGCTACTCACAATGCAATCTAGCCAATTCAGAAATGTGTATCTCAGGTAACCTATACAGATCTCACTCTCCGATGGAGATTCTGTTTGTATTTTTCAGAAGGCAGTGAGAGAGCTGTGGTCTTTCCAACCCAACCAACCAGCCACAGACAAATAGCTGACATCCTGGCAAGAGATGAGCCACCCCAGACCTACCATGGAGGATCCACATGGAACCCCGCAGAGAGTGGTCAGATAAGCAAGAGACCTATGACCACAGCCAATCAGTAAACCCAGGATGAGCCAGCGGGACAGACACCAATGGTTTTCAACACAACCTACAGCAGAAGTACTGAGGCCCCTAAGACATTAACAATAATACAGCCTTACTACCCACCATGACTCAGGGAACTGAGCAGAAGAGGGGGTGGAAAGATTGTAAGAGCCATGGTGGGGAGAATATCCAGAGACATGGCCCCCTCACTAACAACATACAAAGGGGGTGGAACTGGGCTGACTCCTAGGCTATCCATAACCTCCTACCCCATGGACTGATCCAGACTGCCCATGGAAGAGGCTGCCCAGCTGATTGGGGGTAGGCAAGAGGAAAATTGAGTAACTGAGGACACAAACACATTATTTGCTCATTCAGTGTATGTAAATATGCACAATAAAACATATTTTATAAAAAAACACATTTTGGAAGTAGTACACCCTTTTGTAAATCTTCAAACTTCAAGGGCCATTTGATATGCAAACTTCTGTTATAATTTTCAATCAAAATATAGCAATATGAACTTGACCAGAAAAAAAATGTGTTTTGTTCATCTACTAGACTCCTACAACTTACATGTGGTTAGTTTATCAAATACTGATTAGATTTTTTCTGGTGTTGAATGTATGGAGTCTAAGACCCTGTCATCTGGAGCATAAGAGGGCATGAAATTATTTACATTGACATTTCACTTAAGATTCAGTTCAGTCTTCCCTGACAGGTAACCATCCAAGCCCCTCAATTTTCTCTGGTAAAAAATGGGTAATAATGCTACTAACCCACAGGCTTGCTGTGAGGGCAAAATGGAAAAAACTTGTTAAGTGTATCATAGATTTGAACATACACAGTAAGGGCTCTGTACAGGTTCTCTGTCACATTTGCTATTATTACCTTGGGGATGTGAATGGAGATTTTTCTACAAAGGATTAAGATACGTCTTCAGTGAGGCAAAGCCAGAACACTGAACAAATGTGTGTTGCTTCCCCAGGAAGCAGGTTTGGCGTAGGAGTATAGAGGCTAATCAGCAGTCACAGGCTTTCTCTCTTGATACACAGACTGGTGGTACAAGTCCAGGCCTCTGATGTGCTGACTACAGAGAGAAGAGTAGCTGCTGGAAAATTTTTACCGGAGACATCATAATTTAAATTCATATAAAATGGCACATTGACAAGAGTCAGGAGCATAAAGAGGAGATTTGTGGGTTGCATCTGGTAACTGTTACAAAGAAAAGTATGACCACTGACTTATGCATCAATTCTAAATATTCTGCATAGTAAACATTTGTTGACCTGCAAACAGTCTCAGCCTTTCCTTTAAAATCTCTCAATAACAAGGAGTAAACAGAATACAAACTCATGCATTTCCAGATAAGCAAACACCCAACTATGTGGTGAACACATAGAACAGATCACATGCTGCTGTTTTATTTAGCTGTGTCATAATGTATAACAGATGGGGAATAAGTAACTCTGGGCTGATTTCAGACAATAGACATATTTTTGTATGCTGGCGCAGTGTTGGATAGTAGCTTAAACATTTTCAATTAATGTTGAGCATTTGAAAAAAAAATAGAACATTTTATATAAGAATTCAGGTATGCATATTCATGACATCTTTAAAGAATACAAATCAAATATAATGGTGCTTGAGGGAGCCCTGCAGTGACAGAATAGTTCATTTGGAATGTGGTGATTTTTATATGAAGTTGCATTTCTGAAAAAACAATAACATGAAATAGGTCCACAAATTTAAACAAACACATAAAACTGGAGAAATCTAAACTAGTTCAGTAAATTGGATCAAGATTATTTTTTAAAAATATTTGCATTTGTTTATTTGTAAACAGAAAGAGATGGAGAGGAAGAGAGACAGAGAGAATGGGTACACCAGGGCTCCTGCCACTGCAATGAACCTCAGATACAACTGTCACTTGCACATCTGGATTTATATGGGGCCTAGGAAATTGAAACATGGTCAGTAGGCTTTGTAGGCAAGTGATCAAACCACTTAGCAATCTGTCCAGCCCCAAGGTTATTTTTTATTCATTTAATTGTAGCAATGTTTTGTTAGTAAGTATGGCAGTGCTTCAAGCCATGACTTTTGGTGAGGCTAAGGCAGTGCATATTAAAGACATCCCTGGATACTGTTTTTGCAATTTCTGGATGATAAAGATATTTCTTAATAACAATATTAAATTAAGAGACTTTGAAAACGGATTTCTCTTATAGCAATATTATCTGAATATATAGAGCAAGGTATTCTTTATAAAAACATGATTGGGAAAAGAGAAGAAGGAAATGTGGAAGGAATGAAGTAAGAAGGGAAGGAGAGGAGAGAGGGAAGAAATACAGAAATATACATTTATTATACACATATACTGTCATGGCTTGATCCAGGTGTCCCCCACAAACAAATGAATGTATTCTGATTGGCAGATCCTCAGCTGATGGCAGTTTGGGTTTTACAACCTCTCTGGAGCTGTGTTGTTGGAGGCAGGCTTATGGGGGTTATAAGCCAGCTTCCCCTTGCCAGTATTTCCCACACCTTCCTGCCATTTCAGTACTATGGGGGAGGTGATGTCCACCCCTCTGCTCATGCCATCATTTTCCCTGCCAGGAAGGAGTCTCCCCTCGAGTCCCTAAGCCAAATAAACCCATTCCTCCACAAGCCGCTTTTGCTTGGGTTCTTTCTGTGCAGCAACTAGAAAGGTGACTCTAACATATACTTATAAAAGAAATGAAAACTATTTTTAGAGAAGGCAGGAAAGAAGCAAAAATAATATTGATTAGACGAGCAAAAGGAAGAAAACCATGTTAAAATGAATAAAATACAGCATAGGTTAAATTAATTCTCCTATATAAAAGTAAGAAATTATTTTGACTGTTACCAGGATGTTTTTAAAATAGAGGTACATGCAATCAATAAGGTCCTTATTCAAACCATAATGGCACAGAACTATTGAAAGTTAAAGGCTGAGTAAATTATTTCAGCAAATACCAAAAGAAAGCTGGTATACATATATTAGCAAAGATTTTAAAATCATTACACACTAATTAATATTTAAGTTCATGAGGTATTACAGTACAATCTTAAGTTATGTATATGAAAATAGCCTACCCTATGAACTGAACCAGTATGCCCACCGAGGAGGGCCTCCAGTGGGTTGGGGACAAAGAAGAGTGATATGTGGGTACCATCACAAGATTTGTCCATACAATGTATCTAAATATTGACAATAATGATATTAAAAATAGCTGACATATACAAAAAATTGACACAATATGCCCCCAAGAATTCACATATCCCCTACCAGAGAAGAAGATTTTAGTATACTTATCTTTACAAGTGATAAATCAAACAAAAATGTAAAAAAGAGAATTTATACAACTTAATGAATAAACCTGATTTTTAAACACATATGAACATATCTAGTGATTATTGAGTAAAAATTGTTTAAATGTACAAAGAATATTTCAGAAAGCTATGTAACAGACAATAAGGTCTAAACAAATTTCAAGCAATAGCTTTCGTCAAGTTATTCTCTCTAATTTGACTACCTGGAAACTCAGTGTCAAACAAAAATCACTTCCTTTATTTGATGATTTTGAAATACATTGACTGTAAAACACCAAAGAAAAAGAAATTGTAAATAAGCTGGTTTTGTGAAGAACATTAGGAACATTATGTCTGAAGACTTGAAGGAAAGGGAACAACTGAAAAAGAATTTGGAAGGAAATAACCTTGAAATACTCATGTTTAAAAGTAGGACATTTCCATACATGCAGTAAACTCAGATATGTGCGTATTAAAGAGGAGTCTCCCATCAGTTAGCTACATGATGTTTTATTATTATTAAATATATATTTGCTATGCTAAAATAGTATGATTATTCATGGTGGCAAGGGCAAATATACCAACAGAAACCTGAAATCTAAAAGTGGTGGGCAGGCTGGCGAGATGGCTCAGTGTTTAGTTAAAGGTACTAACTTGCACAGCCAGCTGCCTTAGGTTTGATCCACATAAAGCCAGATTCACAAAGTGGCCCATGTGCTGGGGTTGGTTTGCTGCTGCAAGAGGTCTGGTACATCCATTCCCTTTCTTTCTCCTTACCTTCTCTTTCTTACAAATTAAATAAAAATAAGAACATAAAAATACAAATGTGGGGGTCTCAGAAATTAACAAGAAAAACTAGCAGCTCATTAAATAAGTGATATTGTGTCAATGAGCTATTCTGGAAAAAAAGACATACTTTATGTTCTATAAATGATAAATTCTGGTTGGTTATAGCACTATTAGGGGAATACCTATATGAATTTGGGATAATTATATAGGTATTTCTATCATCCAAAAATAAACCATGAAAGTGATAATAACTTCTTAAATGTGTGACTACTATACAGAAAATAAAATATTATAAAATAATGAGCAGGTATGAATCTGTTATCATGACTGTATCTGTTTTATTACTAACTTTTAAATTTTATTTCTATTTTTAAAAGGTTATACTCTTATATCATTTTCCCACCCCCATTCAACTGAGAACCCTTCTTAGTGTGGTTATTGGTGTGTGTGTGTGTGTGTGTGTGTGTGTGTGTGTGTGTGTGTGTGTGTGTGTACAGCTACATATCCCCTCTGCACACATACATGGAGTGCTGAGGAAGATGCTGTGTGTCCTTCTTCATTACTCTGCTGCCTTATGTTCATGAGACAGATTCTCTCACTAAATCTGGAGCTCGTTGCTCTTTGGTTAGAATTACTGATGACCTATCTGCAGTGATTTTCCTGTCTCTGCCCCACCCAATGCCAGGGATATAGGCATGTAAGGTCATGCCTGGCTCTTTACATGATGCTGAAGATTCAATTCAGGTCTTCACGCTTGCACAGCAAGTGATCCAAACTCCTGAGCCCTTTCCCCAGCCCCACGTTACCTTTTATCTCACTTAAGTTGCCCACGCAGGCCTTGAACTTGCAATGCCCCTGCCTGAGCTTCACAAATAGTTGGGATTATGGGCCTAAAATCACCAGGCCCTGTTATTTATTTTTACTTAACATTTCTTTTGTTTGTATGTGGAGGCTAGTGCATGTGCCTGTGTATGCATGAGAACTTGGATGCGAGGGAACAATGACAGTACTGTTGTGCAAGAATGTTATTCACTTCATTATTGAGACAGTGTGTCACTACTGTGGGGTTTCCTAATCAGGCTAGACTGGCTAGTTAGTGAAGCATATGGCTTCTCCTGTCTCTTCACCTCATCAGCAGGATTACAATCAAGCACTATTATGCCTGTTGTTTTTTTTCTAAGTTACTTCTGGCAACCAAACTTGGGTCCCCATGTTTGTAAACACTTTAACAACTGAGCCATCTCCACAACCCCATACTTTATTTTTAATATCATCCCTAAATATTCATTTCTTTTATATGCTAGTGCCCTGTATGTATTTGAGTTCACAAGCAGTTATCACCATCATGACACAAAGTGGGATACTGTGAAGATCATTTTTCATTACATTAATCATAGATACAAAGCAATTTCGTAAATATAAGGTCTAGATTGTCTCACTATCATAAAAACCCATATACACATACCTGAATGTGTAAATGAAAAGTTGTATGAAACCAAAAAATAGACCTGTAGTTTGATAATAGCTCTAATCTGGTTTGATTTATAATGAGAGGGGGAAATGCTGCTGCTACTGCAAGAAGCTATAATTATTTTTCCTTATAATTAACATGACTTCATTAATGATTATACTTAAATTATATTCCCTCTAGTCTGCCAAATTAGCACCAGTGTTGAGGGACTTAGGGTATGTTAAAGAAGCCACATTGAAAGCAAGCCAAAACTTCAATGGGAAGACACTGATACTGACCAGAGCATGTTCCCAGGAGGAGACAGGGCTGCTGCTCATATTCAGATCATCAGCTGGGTCTTTCAGCCAGAGAGACCCACAATTGACATATGTGCTCTGCTTTTATTTTGTGGCCTTGGCTTTATGTCACTTGCAGTCAACAGTTGTATAAGTCATTAAAACCTAAGCTTTAAAACAATGTTAGAGGTATTCAATCAAACCTCTTTCCTAAGGACGAGATGTTGCCTGCATCTGATCCCTGCTTGAATCTTCTAGTGACCATAAACTCACTATCTGAGGTGGGTGATTTCATTGCTGTACAACTGTTCTATGCCTTTTATTTGTCCATCTTGGGCCTTTTCTTCATAGCTTTAGAGAATACGTGTACTTCTAGTTTTCCAATAAAAATCTTAGTATCTCCACTAATGAGTTAAACCAATAGGGAGAAGTTGTTCTGTAGTTACCTTGGATTCAACACTTTAATGCAAAGAGAGAGACCTGTAAATGATCAGCTCTAAATGGGGATTTCTAGTGCCATGATTTATGTTTACCATTCACAGAAGGGTTAATAGATTTCAGGTAAGAAATCAGAAGACTGGTTACCCACACAGCACTGTAACCTCAACTCTTACCTATTTCAGTTTTGGTAAGCTTTGTTTGAGCTAAAGTTCAAGGTCACAAATTGTGTACATTCATCTCACTAAAAAGATACCGAAGACATTTAAAAGAAAATGTATTAATAATTGTTCTCATACTAAGAAGGATTTCATCAGTTGACTAGACTTTGAAATATGAATGGGCTTTGAGAATATAAAGATTAGTGGAAGAGAGGATTCTACTTTGATATGTGTATGCAAATATCTAATCACCAGGTCAGAATAAGCCACACTTCCATTTTCTTAAAAAAATTGCTTTTGACTCTGATGTACCATCACAATGAAATGTAAAGCAACAAATAGTCACCAAGGCTGTTCACCACTGACCTTACTCTGATGCCCTGGAAATCTAGACACGTAGATGGCAGAAGAGACTGACGCAAGAAGAAAAGGGTACTTCCTGGTAGATCCCTAATAAGCCCTCAAGCTTAGAGTGGGAGTCAGTCAGCTCAGAATTGTTTTAGTATTCTTATTTTCAGAAGATAGAGGACAAAGGAGTGCATGCTCTCTCAGCATATTTATAGAAAATAGCTCCTAGGTGCAGATATATATGATGCCCAAAGCTGCTTATTTTAGTGAGCAAGAACTCAGAGTATATATCACATTTTCACAAATCTCCAGATTTCATGGTTACAGGATGCCCATATGCTAGCTGAGGTGTCTATGCTCTTGAAAGAAAAGTCTTAGGATGTTCTTCAGAGACTTATACAATACCACAGGAGTTCAGGTTCATTAAGTAATATTTCTTCATTCATCATATGAAGACATTATGAGCACAATTGAATTGCAATATTGTGCAACAGTGTTACTATTCAGTACTGTATATGCTGAGCTGTCCTGTTGAAGAGGGGAGACCAGTGGCCGGGCTGTGTGAAGACATAAGTAGAGCTGTGAAAACATCACTAGTCGTTGACTTTCTTATGATTAACATCACCAAAGGCACGTTAGATAATTGTCTAACAGCTTGAAGTTTTCTCTGGCACTGAATTCTCACCAAATCAAAGAACATTCCAATTAGGAATGTTGGTGATAGTTACCAACAGGACCAACAAGTTTGGGCTGCTTTCAAGTAAATGCTGTATGTCTTTGCCTGACCCAAAGATACGAAGGGAAAACACATGTCCTTGAGGAAAGGAAACTGTCAGGTAACTCATGTAACAACTAGAGCCAAAATGTTACTGAAGATGGAAAAGGATGCCAAATAATCCAGGAAAACTGGAGGAATTGAAGTCATCTGTGATTTTTTTAAGGATAATGGAGACACTCATCAATGGGATAAATGGGGAGGTGGAGGAATGATGATTAGAAGTTCAGAGCCATCCTAGTAGTCAGCCTGGACTACATGAGACATTGGATCCAACATAAATAAATAAATAAATAGTAAATACAGAAAGCAGAGATTGCTAAAGGTACTACATAACATCATAACTATGCATAAACATATGGTAAGAGATAGACATAAACTGCTCTATTTAATGGGGTTTTCTATCCATTCTTGAGTAAAATAAAAACCCAGTATTCCAAGGCACTTACAAAATTGTTGTGCCAATTCCGGAAGTAGAAATATCACTTCCACACTGATAATTTACTTTAACATTAGAAAAAATCAACGTCCAGAGGCCTAATATAAAATTATGAAAAAATAACAACTTTTCAGAGGTTTATTTTCTTCTCTCTCTAAAGTGTTTGAATTAACATGCAGCACCACTTAATTCTTAAATTATGATATATTAATTGTAAGTACATACTCAGCAGGTTATAAAAACGAGACTTCGCAGGTAATTCATATGTTGGTCTAGAGTTCCTTCTTAGATCATTTTGTTTCATTAACCTTCTCTGTTCTTATCTCTTTTGGAGGGGATGCTTTTTGAGACATTTTTACTCTGTAGCTCAAGCTGATGTGAAACACACTATGTAACCAAGGCTGGCCTCAATCTGTTGCAGATACTTCTTCTGGCTGTACCTCCCAAGTGCTTAAGCATAAGTCACTATGCCTGGCTTTTCTCTGTTTTTCATTGTAATTACCACTGCAAAAGAGTTTAGACTAAAGACATGTTTTGCTCGATTAAGCAAACAAATCTATAAAACGATTTAGTTTATCATATGTCTGTAATCAGCAGGATTGAACCTCAGAGAGGCATTTATTGTATCGCTCTTCTCCTTTTTGATTAACAGGATCAAATCCTGGCACAGAGCGACATTTCAATTAACATGAAACAGATCAAAGTCTTAATGCTCTATAACAGATGGGCGTACTCATCGTGAGATCATCTCTTCTCTAATATTTCCATAAGATACATTTATATTCATCCTAGAAGTAAACTAAACAGTGTCCTTTGCCTACCTTCCAGTTTTCTAAGTGTTTCAACAAGTGATTTAGATAAGAATTTGCAACTTTAGATTTTCAAACTGGTCATGCTTGACATTGTATCCAAGAACTTGGTTAAGTTTGTTCATGAATAAAGGAATGTTTGTCTATTCTATTTTGGCCAAGGCATGTATCACCTTTGTTCAGCTATAGTTTTACTTCAAGGAGCGGAGAAATTAACTTTATTTTTTCAATATTTTATTTATTTATTTGAACGAGAGAGAGAATGAGAGGAGAGAGAGAGAATGAAGACCTCCAGGACCTCCAGCTGTTGCAAACAAATTCCAGATGCACGCAACACATTATGCATCAAGTTTTACATGGGTACTGAGGAATGGAACCCAGGTCAATAGTCATAACAGGTAAGTGCCTTACTCACTGAGCATTCTCTCCAGCCTCCCAAATTAAATTTATTATTGGTTTTATATTAGTAATGGTTCTTCTGAGAAATAACCACTAAGATTGTCATAGGTATTTATATAGACCTAGACTAGACATAGATATAAAGGGAGAAGTTTACTATGTAAATTGGCTCATATACTTATTGAGATTAAGAAACATTTAATCTAGCATCTGTAAGCAAGAGCTCCAAGAATGAGGGCAGAGAATTAGACAAGTCAATTATGAGCTCTGCATATGAGAAGCAGGTGTTTGATGTCTAAAAGCAGGAGATTAAAGTTCTAATGCATAAAGAGAATTCAGGTTTCTTCTGCTTTCTTGCCCTGTTAACATTCTCGATGACATGAATGATGCCTTCCTACCTTGAGAAAGACAGGTCCTATTTACCCAGTGGACAGACTCAAACATAAATCACTTATAGAAATACCCTCAGTTATGCCACAATGCCCAGGACCTTGACATCTTTCAGCTCTTACATTGTTATTCAAACAATTTTATAACTAGTGAATTTGATAGGGCTTGGGAGTGGACTATAGTTGAAAATGTTCTACACCATCTCTGTTTTGCTGAGACCCAAAGTAGAAAACCACATATTCCTCTATGTGACAAATTATGGCATATTGAGAATACTCACTCTGAGTTCTCAATCAAGAAAATTATTGTGAAAATATTTTTGTGGAACTTATGAACTCTGTGTTACCTACTCCTCAAACCCCAAACCATATTTTACTTGTTTATTTTTGCTTATGTTTTAAGGATTTATTTGTATCACTTCATTAATTAGCAATTTGCATCATATCAAGTGGGTCAAATTTTTAAAATAGATTTCATATGTACCATTTAGGCAATTCAATTCTAAATAGTTTTATACTTACTCATCAAAAAAATGCCATGGAAAGAATTCCACTTTCTAAAAAAAAAAAGGTTAGCTAGAAGTTGGTGTTTAAATGATAAACATTTGCCTTTGAACAAGTTTCTCCTTATGCTGTTGCTGTTGTTTGTGAATATAGCAATCCCGAAATTATCTCTCAGTCTTCAGAGGTTAAGGCAGAATAGAAAGAAAAGGAAATTCTGGTGACTCGGAGGGAAGACCATGCTAGAAGGAAAAGCTCTGTCCTGGGTTTGCCTTTGCTTTTACTACTAAAAGAAGGAGACTTGAGATTTCAGACTTCCAACACCACTGAGAAGACAAGTGACCAACCAAAATAAAGCGTGCCCCCCCACCTGCCACCAACCCACAGGAACCTTGTGAAAGACAGTGATCAGACATTTCTTATTTAGGACTAAAATATGTAGTCATATGTTCTTAGCACTCCCCTTCACCAGAGCAAATGATGCCCCTTTAAAATCCACCTTGTGTCTTTGTTTACTGAGAATTCTTTTTGAACCCTGTACGAATTACACTTTTTGCCAATATTAGAAAGAAAGGAGATGGCTTATTAGAAACCTTTAGAAACAGAATTTGAGAGCCACAAACCCCTGTATTTACACATTACAAAGTCATTTATGTATGACCGTCCCTTGAGAATCTCTCACTGTCCTATCAGGTGTGCTTTCTACTGTCGCTGCTCTTTTTCTGTTTTTTTAGAAACCCTGATTTTGTTTTCTGTTTGCCTTGCCCTAAAATTCATTATTTTTTTTCTCCATTGAAGCTAGGAATCCTGGTTTTGCTTATGTAAGGATCTCTGGCAAGAACTTTTCAAGGAGCTGCTAGTGTGTCATGGAACTGTGTTCTTGTTATCAGTGACATTCTTTGGGCCCTCATCCAGGACCCATCCAAAGCATTACTGGTGAGTTTCCCTGCTTGTCACTGTTTGATGTTCCTGCTAAGTATGACCGTGCATGTTATTGAACACAGTTATCTCGGTTTCTTTGTTGCTACTTGCTTGGCAGAGATCAGCCCAGAGTTTAACGTGTGCCACTAGCACTGAAGATAGAAATCCATCCCCTAGAACCATCCAAACACTCTTCTTGTGTGCCATTGGCACATTTTCAGGGTTTTCCCTGGCTTTTTCCTGGGAAACATCCCCTTATAAGGATGCTTCTCCAGATATACTAAGCCACTTTCTCGACTACGAGGGGGGTACTCTGAGGCTCTGTGGAGGTGACCTGACTCTGCCATCACACCTGGAGACTCTGTCTTTATTAAGAAGCCCACTCTGCACATTAGTAAAGGCCACATCTAATATACCCTCGTTTGATCCTGAAAGCCTCTTCAAGGTTCTGGCTGCTTTTTCTGCCTATCTGCTTTTGTAATGGTGGGCTTTATTTTTCTTCTCCTGCCTGCCTCCTAAGGAAGCCCACTTTTATTCTTTTAATTGCTCTTTGAAAAAAATGGGCCAAACACAAATGTCTCAGCAACCATTATAACTTTTTGCATCTGTTCGCAGACCAAGATCCATGACTGTCTATAGCTTCCCAAAGCCTGCAAAGCAAGTACTGAAACTGCTTGCAACCAACCTTCTATCTCTATCCTGGTTTGGTAAAATATATTCTGGAAAGAGTGGGCTGTAAAGACCATAGGTTTACAGATCACATAATGTCTCTCTTACATATTACTATTATTTACAGCTCTTTGAAACTATAAAGAACCTTCTCAGCTTTGCCAAAAGGGCCGAATTGAGCTGTCAGGTACAGTTGGTACAGTCTGTAAATTCCTGATAACATTAATATGGCTGTTTTACATGTGTTTCTTACCTGATGGTAATATGCCAGAATATTTTTGCCCAGGCAAGCAGCCTCACTGATCATTACCAAAACTTTACCAAAGAGACCAGTTTTTCAATGGAACATATCAGCAGATTTTTTTTTACATCTTTCGTATAATGCTCCTACTATGTTTTTATGATTCATCAAGCTAAATTATCCTTATAAATCCTTGTCCACTCTGAATCAAACTCCAATCTTTGCTTCCAGCTCCTTGTTGCACTGAGAGTCACTGAGTTTAATTCTTAATAAACTGTGATCTTGCCTTCTTCAGGCTCCCATACTCTGTCCATTGCATTCTCTTTCATTTCCAGAGAATTCACCTACATATTCAGGTAAGATAGAAAGATAAGAAAAATTAAGGGGACAGAGGCAAGAAAAAGGAGCCCCTCACCTCCGAGTCTGGTTGAGCATCTCAATAACTGAAAAGCATGAATTTCAGCACAATTAACATCTACTGTAAAGGTTTTTATATATAAAAAGTATTATATTATAACACAATAATATATACTAATAATAATACTATATGTTACATATTTTGAATATTTTATATACACATATATACACATATGAAACTTCATATATTGAATGTTATATATATAATTATATATGTCACATATATGTTATATATCATATATACAGATATATGATATATGTTAAAATAGCCATGAACTAGGAATTAAACCTGAATATATATAATTTGGGTATGGCATTTCTTTTCTCAGACATACCACCATGTTTACAGTAAAGAAAACATACCTTCCTACTTCCTTATGGTTGATCTTATTAACTGTAATACTGCCGGTTACCTCATACAAACCACCCTGTGACCTTATTTAGGATTCTTGGAAATTCATTGAAAAAAAATAGCTTCAAACCCCATTAAAGTCCTCTATATATCTATTATAAAGATAATAAAATGAGACTCTCCCTTGAGAATCCCCTACTCACAATTTGGCATGTCTTAGTTTCTGTAAAACTCCCTTAAGAAGCCCACACTCTCAACTGATTATGTTATACTGTGGTCTATAACTTTTCTTTGAGAAGTCTGCATCCAAACTCAGGTGTTCCTTTCTGAGTGATCCTTTTTCTCTTACCCTCAGGCTTCAGCCTCTATTACAATCTGTTCAGTAAACCCTCAGCTCTGCTTTATGCTACCTGTTCCTGAAATATGTTTCTTCACTGAAGCTCCAAATCCTAGGTTTGCCTAAATTGTGGTCCCTAAAAGGTTAAGGCAACTCCTCAGGCTTCTAAGTGTGACAGTGTGTAGCTCTGCCTCTTTCTGTTTACATCTCTTAACAATAAATTGTTTCAATCAAAAAGTTGCTTTAATAATATTTGGGGATTCTGCATTCTATATTCAATAGAATGTGTTTGATTTTGTTTTAATATACTTGATCATTCCCCTTGAATTTTATATGTCAGCTTCTGCACTTGTGTTTGTAATTCAGGTTATCTGGAATCATATATTAATTACATTTCTTATGTATTTGGCACATAATACTTACCAATTAATTATTTTGTTCTATGTAACAATATAGTCATTGAACTTTTCTGAAGCACATTTATTTAATTCACTCCTTTCTGTGACTCATGTAAGGTTTGATGTGTGAATGCATCTTTCAGGTCTGTTCATGACATCACAAAATGAAAAAGGAAAGAAGTTCCAAGAGCCGTAATTAAGCTGTCTTAAAATGTCCCCAGGAATAATCAATGCCACTTCTCTGCAGGATATTTTCTGTGAAAGTAGCAGTATTTTGTGTCTAGATTTCTTTGTATCTTCAACTACTCCCATGACTTCTGATCAGAGAAACCCCACAGTGCAGATCCAATCAAGGGAACACTATGTTTCTTCAACTTGACAAGATGAAGAGCAAGAAAAGAAACAGAGAACATTTCTCACTAAAAAGTAGCAGTCTCCCTGATGTGTGCTGATGGGGTCAAGGAGAGGTAAGCTGTTCCATTCCTGGGATTAATGCCTAATGACTCAAGTGTATGCATCTACTGAACCTTGAGATTGCTGGGAAACAATAGGTGTTTCCTTAATAAAATAAAAGAGATAACTTTAAAGATGAAACCATGTCTGAAGCTAGCATTTGAACTGTCGATCTCAAGAAACATTTTTTTGGTGTTCTGTGATTTGCCTGACTGCCAAGATTCCCTAAAACTATAAGCTGTTACCTGTGCTCTATAAATCCGTACTTTGAAGATTTAACTAATATGCATCATCATAGGAAGATTTGAAGATAGACTTAGACTGAAAAAATAGCAAGGTATTTACATGATGTTGGTGTGTGCTAAATAATGATGCATAATGTCACTAACATGAGTAAAAATTAGTCTGACCCTAAACAATGGATCATTTATATACTGTCCTTAGATCAATCATTTATAACAGGACCACAAAAGGAAGGATATAGCCCAAATATTAGTTAGCTTTTTTTCCTCACTGTGACCAAAATATCTCACAAAACACATAACAACGTTGATTTTGTCTCATGGGATCAGAAGCTATTTTCCATGGATTTGGGGTTCCAGAAACAAAGAAAAAGGGAATAGAAGAAGGGTCCAGACTATGGAATATGCAAGAATGACAGTGTCCTGCAGGTTAGTGCCAAAGTTTCAAAGAAGTGAAGGAGGTCCTATATGGAGGCCCTTGTGGACCATTTCATGAAGCTGTGAATATGAAGCTTTTGTTGTCATCAAGACCACAGGATCTTGTAAGTCTGCTAAAAAAAACTGCAGGCACAGAGTGGAAATGGCCCAAAACAGAGCCTATGAATGCTTCTACTGTCAGAGCTGAAGGAACCAGAAAACCTAAGGCATTTGGAGGCTAGATGATGCCATCACGAGCCTCAGATACCTCGAATGGAGCTGCAGGTGTTGGTGTTTGCCTTGTTTTGTTTTGGTCTTGTTTTGTTCTAGTCTTTCCTTGCTGTGTACACATTTCTTCCTTTTGGAATGAGAATGTTTACTCCATAACATTGCATGCTGAAAGTGTGTAACTTTTATATTATTTTTGTGTACGTGTGGGCTGGCTGTTTCAGGGGCTCACAGTAATAAGATTGCCTGATCCTCAGAAAAGGTGCTGCACTTATATTTTGAGCAGTGCTGGAAC
This sequence comes from Zapus hudsonius, assembly GCA_004024765.1. NCBI lineage: Eukaryota > Metazoa > Chordata > Mammalia > Rodentia > Dipodidae > Zapus > Zapus hudsonius. Next base: position 29,196 of record PVHP010014729.1, read on the forward strand.
TTTTAAAGATTAAGGATATCTTTGAAGTTGGACTGAATGAATTTTTCATACTGGATTTGGCATGTGTCTAAAGAGACAAGAGGTAGAAAGTTATGGCTTAAAAGTAGAATATTTGAGTGTCAAGTAGGCAAAGTTTGGATTTGTGATGGTTAACACTTCAGCTTGACAGGATTTACAATAACCTAGGAGGCAAACCTCTGGGTATGTCTATTGTCCAAGAAGGAGTTTCTAGATTGGTTTCATTGAGGTAGGAATATATTACCTAAATGAAGGAAGCACCATTTCTAAGGCAAGAATCCTGACTGATAGAAAGGAGGAAGCAAGTGAACTGAGCACCAGCATTAATCACTTCTTGCTTTCTTCCCGCCTGCAGATGCAACAAGACCAGACGCCACAAGCTATTATTGCCATGAGCCAAAATAAACCCTTCCTTCCTCAAGTTTCCTTTCTTAGCTGAGAACATTCTTTATAGTTTTAAAGAACTATAAATGAGAGTCATATGTAACAGAGATCTTATGTGACCTGTAAACCTGAGGTCTTTACAACCTGCTCTTGACAGAAAAAGTTTTGTCAAACCATTCTTCTTCACAAGAATGGAATAAAAGTAATGACATATTGGGGGAAAATGATTGTCCTTAACTACTTCTAAAGGCCCTCAAAGGAAAGATCATGGCCTCTGTATAGCTAAGCTTTACATCACTGTGACTAAAATGCCTGACAGAAATAATTGAAGAATTTATTTTGGTTCCTAGTATGAGGTGGTACTGTCCAGGGCTTGGGCAGAGGGCAGAACATCATGTCACTTCAGATGACCAGGAAGCAAAATGAGCTACAGCCTTAGCTCCAGAAGTACCTCCAACATGGGCCCACCATCTACCTTTCACCACCTTGAATAATGCCGTCATCTATGAGTCCGTTAGATGATAAGACATAGGGCAAAGTCCTTATGCTCTAGTCTTCTTTAACAGTTTCCTCATATCAGAAAGCCATATATGTTAGCGCAGGACTTCTAAAACATTTTCCATCATCAACACCTTTTCATCTGAGAAATGTTTATGCATCCTAAGGTATATAAAATAAGTATACAACTAATAATGATATAACCAATTGTTCAGTAAATCATAAATGGATTTAAATACAGTTTAAATATACATATAATTTTTATTTATTACAGACAAACGCAAATTTGTATACTAAAGAGATGATTTGCTTCTTTGTATTTTCATGATTAATTAAATCTTGGTGAATATTTGATACTGCAGAATATAGAGAACTTTCAGAGTTGATTAATAGTGGTTTTTCGCTTTATAATTATGAATTCTGAGAATGTCACTTTACTTAATACTTTTTCTTCTTTTTTTCTTCAATCTTATAGAAATACTGTGATTTATTATTGTGATAAAGAACCAGAAGAAAATAAGCTCTTGCTGTTTTCAGTTTTTATCTGAGATAATTTCTAAAGCCCCTCTCTCTCCAAAATCCTCCATGGATTCTATACCACACTCCTTTTAAAAAGACTCATTTGTAATGTAAATGTCTATGGAAGGTTCAGTGTCTAAGCTTTCCATATCTATCTGCTTTTATGTTAAGTGGAAGGAAACAAGTCAGCTTCAAGTGAAAGGCCATTAGCCAGGTACTCAGGTATGCTGGGGACTGTCCAAGCACTAGCATGCAAAGAGCCTGTTGAAGAGAAAGGGAACATTGTCTGGGACAAGCACATTGCAAGACAGACTTTTTTCAGAAGTCATTTCTTTCTCTAAAGCTGAGCTTTCTGAGCTTTTATTTAGAATCTGAATGTTTGTCATAATCACCGCAGATGTACATCTACTGGATGCTGTGACACTAGATAATGAAGCAGGGCTTGTCTCCTCTATGAACTTAAACCCTGAATTTTCTACAGTCACATAAGTGGTAGCATTTAAACTCATAATGAAAATGTAAGTGTATGCATGCATTGACTTTAACACATACAATCACTAAGTATCACTAAATGCATTCCAAATATTTTGGACCACAGACTTTACAGACAGTTTGAATCTGGTTTGTGGAAATGATTTCAACTTTAAAAGTTTTTTGTTCATGGCTGGGAAGATTGCTCAGTGGTTAAGATGCTTGCCTGCAAAGCCTAAAAACCTGGGTTCAATTCCTCAGTATCCATGCAAAGTCAAATGCACAAAGTGGCCCATGCATCTGAAGTACATTTGCAGTGGCACTATGCCCTACAGTGTCCATTCTCTCTCTCTCTCTCTCTCTCTCTCTCTCTCTCTCTCTCTCTCTCTCTCTCTCTCTCTCTCTCTCTCTCTCGCTTGCAAATAAAAATATCTTTTAAATATTATTTGATGTGTGTATATCATGTGTATGCATATTTGTGCATGGGTGGAGGTCAAGTACAACACTGAGTTACTCTTCTTCACCTCCTTCAAGACAGCGTCTCTTGCTGCAAATGAACAAGCTCCAGTGAACAAATGTCAGTGTTGTTCTTGGCTCCCACCTCTTGCCGTAGGAGTGTTGGGATCACAGATTCATGTACTACGTTGTGTCCAGAATTATGTGGTTGCTGAGGAGGATCAAACTGAACTTAAGGGGCTGGAGAGATTGCTCAGTGGTTAAGGCACTTGCCTCAGTGCCTAAGGCCCCGGGTTCAATTCCCCAGGACTCACATAAGCCAGACCCACAAGGTGGTGGCCCTGGTTCTCTCTCTCTCTCTCTCTCTCTCTCTCAACTTTCTCTGTAGCTTTCTGCTTGAAAATGAATAAATAAAATAAAATAAAACTGAACTTGAGAAGTCTGACATTGGCAGGCTTTTCAAGCAAGAGTCTTTAACTGCTGAGCCATCTCCTAACTCCTGATTTCAGTTACTAAAATTCCATTTCATTTCAGAAATGAAAGTGTAAGGCTCCCAAAACAACATCTGTCATTTGTAAACTTAAAATATTAGAAGTGAAGCAGAAATTTGTTTAAGTTGATAAATTTCTCAAGTCAGTTACAATAGATGTCACTCGTCATTTTCTATTGTGTGAATTTGGGGGTAATCTGTAAATAAACAGTAAATCTGTATTGCAGTTAGAAGAAAATAATTGTATTTCTTAAAATAGAAGTATTGGCGCCATGAAGTTCTGTTTATTTTGTTACAATTCATCTAATCTGAACATGGATGCACATGTTTAATCCCGGCACTCAGAAGACTTCTGTAGAAAGATTACTGTGAGTTTGAGGCCAGCTTGGACTAGAGAGACACTGCCTCTAAAAGCTAAAAATTAAAAGCTAAAATGTTAAAAAAATTAATACATTCCTATTTGTGTTAATATTATGACAGTTTTCAACTCAGACAGTATATTTGGATATGCTACAAACTACATGAGGATACAGCACTTTGGTACTTTTTGGTTCAAAAGGCAAAGAATGAGGTTTATATTTACCTGAAAAATTCCATTAACATCTTTATCAAAGCATCTTAGCACTGTGTTCAAGACCTGACATTATAGGAAATGCTTGCTGAACATCACATACATTATTTTTCAGAGGTATCAACATTAGGAATTAAAGATAGGCTTCTGTGACATTCAATTAGCAGTCGGTTAAAAAAAGTGTTCCATTTCATTAAAGTTATTTTAAAGTATTTTCCATACCTACCAATATCAGAGAGAATGCCACAAAGATGTCCCTCTTAGTTAATGGATATAGTACTTCAGATTCTCCTCCAGAGTCTCTTTCAAAGGTGGAGTTTGTGCCCAAGTACATACACTGAAATGTTTGCTGAACAGGGGATGAGTTGTGGCTAATCCACTCTTATATGGAAAATAATGTATACTATACGATAGATATCTAATATCTATATATATATAATAGGTTAAAAACAATAATAGAAAAACATTTCAAAAATAATATTAAGCAGTATTTTTCACCAATAAGTTAGCATTTGAATGTTTATTCGACCAGATGTTCTGTAGGTGACCTAAAGATCTACACTGTCCTAGAAGGAGACATCTCTCCTGGCTTCCCAGAGTGTGCATTTGCTTTAACCTATAGCTTGCTATTATTATTGAAGATGAACATAGAGGAGTGGTTAGTTTAGCAAGTATTGCTATCATGAGAAAGCCAACATCATTTTGGAGAAGACTGGCCTCTTTTAGAGGTTTCTGAAACACTGAAGTCGTTTTTTTTTTTTTTTTTTTTTTTTTTTTTTTTTTTTTTTTTTTTTTTTTATGAAAACTAAGTTATTGTCAAGGAAAACTGTCCTTGGAAATCCAGCTGGTGGTTGAGACAGAGTCAGCTGCAACATAGTTCAAATTGGCTTCACTTTTCCTAGCAATTCCCATTAGGGATAAAAAGTAATGAATGTTGCCCAAGGAAGAAAGTCTTCCCCTAAAGGATTTCTTTCCCTTCTCCCTTTCCCTTCCTTTGCCTCCTCTGACCCCCACCTCTGCTCTCAACCCCCTGGCCTGTATTTTCTTCTTTTAGTCAAAGTTAAAATAAGACAACAGAATCTCCATCAGACCCCATTATACAAATAACAACTTGCATTACTTTATATCACTTACTTAAATCCCTTGTCCACAGAGCTGAACTGCCCCCTACCTCCCAGCATCCACTGGTGAAAACCAAACACCAGTTTATCACAACTCAGTCCTGTGTGGCATTCAGGCCTAGAATCCAAAGGCAGAACTAGCTCCCCAATATCGTCTTGAGAGGCAGGATCCAAGGAGAACGTCTTTTGTAGATCTGTACTTTGAATTGTTTCTGAAGTTCTCTAAAGATTGTCTATTCAGAATCTTCTCTGCTGTATGTTTACATGGCTAGTAGTATGAAGAGTGAGAACAGAAAGGCTTTTTGAACAAATCTCGGATGACAAAACAGGGAGACACAAACTTTGTGGTTACCCAGAGTGAGTGTTACTGAAATGGGGTGCAAAGGGTCAGTATTTTCAGCAATAAAAGACAAAATTGAAGGGATGCAGTCAACTGGTTGTCAAGAGTCACATCAGTGGACAGGCACAGCACAGGACAATGTCTCCTTGCGGTCCACTTACATTCTGCATTCCAGGTTGGTCCTTTCTCTGGGCTTATTGTCGTCTTGATATTAGAGAATCAGATCAGCAGAAATGTGCCAAGCTAGGTCACAGTAACCTAGGTGACTGTGGTCTCATGGCTTGGGTTTCCCTAGGCTGAAACATTTTGTGACTCCTTTTATGGCACTTTAAGGGATTTCTCAGTAGTAACCTTCACATTTGCTTTATTGAGGAAAATGGCTGCATGTTCATCATTGCGTCAGTACTTGGTAGACCAGCTGTGGGGGGGTGTGGCATGTGCACACCCAGGCCTGGGCTCATAAGTGCACACATCTCACACATCTTAGGACAGTGGTCTGATGTCATTGCCTGGGTTCTCAATGAGTTTGGAATAACAGCTCCACGTTTTCATCTTTCACTGTGCCCCATGAGTGATGTGGCCAGTGTGAACACTCAGTAGGGCACCAAGGCCTGGAGGATGTCATGTGGAGAGCAAAGTCTCTGGGGCTTGGCAATGCACATCCATTTTGACAAGGCACACAGGGAAGTCACGTGAACCAGGCCCATTCAATGTGCTGAAGTCAAAGCGGAAGTATAAGAGTGATAGTTAGCAGAAAGTGCAACTTCCTGTGATTCCAAGTTTAAGGACCTTTAGCATACGTGCAATAAATGATGCTAAATCTTTGTCTATGTTCTGCTGGGAGAATGCAATGACGTTTTAGGCAGACATGGGAGTGAAACTAGTGTTAGCCACTATTTTATAAGCAAATTATGGTCACACAACAAGAAATTTCATTCACAGAAACAAAGGACATTATAAGCAGAATGATCCTACACTCTCCTCATTTTCATCTTCAAGAATAAAATAATTAAAATAGTATTTCTTTATATTTACAAAACAACTTACTGATTTGTCATGATAACGATATTATTTGAAAATTATTGCAATCTAGTTGAGTTAAAAAAGAGAGAAGCTGAGGGAGTTATTAAAGTTCATATTTTGAGACAATTAGGATAAACTTTAAACAGGGATCTTTCAAGTCCATACACAGTGATTTATGTGCATATGTGTGTGCACATGTTCACATGTATAGAAGCACATATACGTCTTAGCATGCGTGTAGAGATCAGAAGACAATTATGTATGTGTGCTCTCATTTACCACCCCTTTGAGACACAGTCTGGTTCTTGCTGCTTTTGCCTAGCTGTCTGGCCTGAGCTTCTCTCTCTGCCTCCATTCTCACAGTAGATGAACTGTGGTTAGAGATGCCAGCCATAGTGTACAGTTCTGGGGATCCAAACACAGATAATCACTGAGTTTGTCCAGAAAACAGCTTACTCAGTAAACCATCTCCCCAACCAATCACTCTTATGGGTTTTAGAAATCATTTTTCCTGAGAGAAAGTCTGCCCACATAATAGGTGTCTTATTGAAGCTGTGAAGTCATCTTTTGTTTACCCACAAGAATCTTGTCTCAAAAGAATCCAATGTCAGGACAACCATTTTATGGTCTAAATGATTGTTGCATTTAAATTCATATTTTTGAGGCTGGAGAGATGCCTCAGTGATTAAAGGTATTTATTTGTAAAGGTTGACAGCCAGGGTTTAATTTCCCAGTATCCATGTGAAGCCAGATGCACAAAATGGTATCTCTCTCTCTCTCTCTCTCTCTCTCTCTCTTTTAAAAAAATATTTTGGAATGAAAATCATAAGAGAGGGTGTAATTTGGGAAGGTGACTGGGTTCTGAGTCAAAGGTCTCATGAGTGGAATTAGTTCCCATAGAACAGAGGCCTGAAAGAAACAAGTCACCCATTGCAGTATGAAAGGTAGGAAGCAAGCAGTGACTGTGAGCTGGAACTCAGGCCCTTTTCAGATGGAATCCCCCCAAGCTTAGATTTGTCGATCTCCAGAAATGTAAGGCATATGTATTTGTCAGGGTTCTCTAGAGGAAACAGAGTTGATAGAATGGAATATAATAAAAGGGAATTTATTGGGGTAGCTTACGATAGTCCAACAATAGCAGTCTGTAGGCCCACAGCTGAAGGAACCAGTAGCTGTTCAGTCCACGTGGCTGGAGGCCTCAGCAGTCCCAATCCAGCCCAGAAGGCCTGATGGCTCCCTGGGGAGCGGCTGCTCTTCAATGCATCCTGTGAGCCAAGGAAACTGGGTTCCGATGTCCAGGAAGGGTAGGAGAGCAGGATGCGAGTGCAAGTCACAAACAAGCACCAGCAGCCGGGGGAGGAAGGAAGAGTGTCTCCTTCCCCTTAAGCTTCCTTATATTTAGTCTCCTCTGGAAGGCCCACCCATTGGGGGAAAGGGCTCACTCTGGAGAAGGGAACTCCTCCCTTCTCCAAAATCCCAAAAGGATTTTGTCAGTCCTTCCTACAGGCAAACTCAGAGACCCGCCCAAGATTACTATGGATTAGATCAAATTGACAAATTAAACCATCACAATTCTTTTCCAAAATCCCAAAAGGATTTTGTCAATCCTTCCTGCAGGCAAGCTCAGAGACCCGCCCAAGATTATTATGGATTATTACATTGGTCAAGTTAGACAAATAAATTTAACCATCATAGCATTTATATTTGACTAGTTAAAAGACACACAGTTTACAGCATTTTATGACAGCAGACCAAATAAACACAATTATGTGGTGATGAGGATGGATGACCTTACCAAAACTACTATTGGAAACGAAGTGTGTAGGACAATGATATACAAAGAAAACCTCTGAATTGTGGAGTTTAAAGAAAACTTTGTTCTCATTTGTCAGTATCTCTCTTTCCCAACCCAATCTGATAAAACAGCACCTCCCAGTAACCAGGGTAGATGAGTCACTTTCACTTTAAAATCATTGACACTACTTACTTTCTGCCAAAATACTGCATTCACTTCTGTTGTTGGAGAGCACTAATTGAAATTTCTGGCCTCAGCTAAACTCGGATTTGATTCCCTATAGGTTTGAATGGAGCTTCTGCTCAGAGGAATGTAGCCATGAACACAGGCTGCTGATGCACTTGAAGAGAAGGGCACACGAGCCCTATGGGCATCAGAGGAGTGAGAACACATGCCAAGGAGTCCACAGGCTGGACTTCCTCATCAACATTGTGCCTGCATGTTCTGTGAATTAGAAAAATGTATTTGGAAAAAGAGAAGGTATTACATAGAAGTTTTTAACTCCCTAATCCATTTGAGAATTTTTTTTTTATCTTTTATGTTTTATAAACTTGAATAGTCTCTTCTGTGTCTTCTTATGTAAATTATGTCATTTGCTTTTTCAGCATTAGGGGTAGGACTTAGCACTCTGAGCCTACCAGTAAGTGATCTACCATTTTTCTACATCGGTATTAACTTTTCTCTTTTAACCAAAACGACCAACTCAAAAAATTCTTTAAATATTTTATGCTAGCTTTATTTGCCTCCCCGGAAAAATAGCTTCCCCTCTTATTGTCTCACCTTCTCTTAAGAGAGCCACTTCTCATCTATACCAGTGGTAAAGTCCGCACCCCATGAATATGATCTGCCCATGACACCAATGTAGACACAACTGGAGGAAAAGACATTTTTTATGCATATTGGACTTTGTATCTGCAATATCTCTGCTTTGCTGGCACTCAATGTCTGAAATTTTCACTAATTGGTGCAAAAGTCAGGTGTCCCAAAGTAGGATATTCTTAGACATTAAGGGGAAACCTTCCTTTATCATTTCCAATGTATCTTTTTGCATTTTTCCTAAAAAAGAAAGATCTGGTTGTGAACCAGACTAATTTTTCTCTAAGATTATTTATTTACAAATTTGATAACTTGTTTTGAATGATAACACTCTTTAAAGAGAGAAAAAGATCATTAGGCAAAACACATAACAAAACCAGATTCCAATTGTACAACATAACATTTGATGAACCCACCAAACTGTCACAAGGTGTTTGTTCTCAGCATCATCCCCCATGAGTCACTAACAATTAGAAATAGGCTTCATTGAATCTCCCTTTGATTTTCCCCCCTTTGTTATCCTTCTGTCTTGGTGATTTATCTAGTATTGTGAA
>PVHP010014730.1:0-38705 GCA_004024765.1 Zapus hudsonius
CCCGGACTCTGTGCTTGCCATCTCTGTCCTGCAGTGTCTCACACAGTTGGGAGAGGCCAACAGGCTGAGCTGGACTCCATGCCACTGAGTCTGCCTAGGTGGGCACAGCTCCAGCTTTAGCTCCCTTGTGTGTACCACTTGGTGAAGGGACATTGGCCACAAACCTTAGTAACTATGGCCACAGGTCTCCTAGTGGGGTCCCTGTGAGTGGCTGACACATCACTGCCTGTGCCAGATAGATGTTCCGCCTCTGCCTGTTCTGTGCTGGGCGGTGTGCACCGTGTGTAACGAGAGCCATCACGGGCGAGATGAACCACCGATTGGGCCACACCTGTCTCCCCAGCACAGCACAGCACAGACGCCCAGGAGCCCCGTACCTCTTCAGCCATCAGACCTCCTGGCACCAGAGAGAGACGGGCCCATGCCATTTGTCAGGGTCTGGTGCCAGCAAAAGGAAGGCCCAACTCTGATTCAGGGAATCAGATACCTGCAAGCCTGGCGCTGGCCCAGAGCACTGGTCCCCACCCCAGGGCCCCATCTAGGAGGAGGCAGAGCAGTAGGTGTGGCACTGCAGATCTGGTAGCTCTCAGTGGGAGACATGATGCCCGCAGGAAGGTACCTTCCCCTGTGGACAAACCCTCATGACTCAATGGGCATTCACTCACAAGTGGGCAGAGGGCAATCTGGCTTGAGGCCTGTTCATAGCAACTGCTTCCCTGGCCTTCCTCAAGGATCCAGGCTTTGAAGTGGGCTTTGCATGCAAACTGTCACTGTATGACTCTGTAGATGTCCCCTTTGGCCAGCCTTCTTACCACCTTTTAAATGTCTGAAGCTCCGTCCAAGAGGTTGCAGACCTTGTAAGAAGCATGTACATAAAGGGGAATCTGCCCTCCATCCTGGGTCAGGCAGTGGCCTAAAGTTCAAATCCTGCTTCTTCCCAGCTCGCTGGAGTCCTCTAGCAGGGTCATGACCTCTTTTGGATTTGTTTTTATGTCTGGAAAATGAAAGGGCCACAAACATCTTTGGCCAGCTGGGTCAGAGATATCACACAAGGCCCTGTCCAGGATCCCCTGCCGCCATTGCCCACCAGGGTTCTGAAGCCGGTCTCCTGAGCTTCCTGTCCGGCCTTCTTCCTGGAGAGTGCCAGCCCCTAGGCAGTGTTGTGGGTGGCAAGAGATCCTAGGTGCCAGCAGGCACTCATAGACACTACCTGTGCCTCTTCCCAGCATCCCACCTGGATGGCACTAGATTAGAAATATTCTCATCGCAAAAATAAGCATGCTGGGCTGTCTAACTATGCAGAGTTTGTAGTTGTCCACAGTGTGCCCTATGCCAACTGTATACCCTCCTCACAGTGTGCCGTATGCCAACTGTATGCGACTCACTGAGAATGTCACAGACTAACTGGGCTGCCAACACAGCCTCTTGCTGGGGATGATGGCACTTCTCCCACTGCCAAGGAGGGAAGGGTGTCTTGAGACTCATGTGTGAGGTGGAAAGCCCAAGCCCAGCATGTTCGGCAGGACCAGCAGGCAAATGGTGAGGATGGAGGGCTGGGCATGAATCAGGGTTCCATCAAGAAGCAAATTCCCACTCAATGGCTAGAGGAAGGTGGTGAGGACATAGCTGCTCTACCTCAGCAAGACAACCTCTACAGAACCCAGCAGAGAACCAAGCAGGAGCTCTGGCCAAGGGAGCCTGGGTAAACTTTGCAGCCGGCCCTTTCCTCTGGTCTTCTGGGACTCCCCTTGGCTGAACCCACCTGGAAGGGAGAAGGCAAAAGGCCTGGGCACCTAGCAGTGCCCCCGGCAGGGTCAGCCTTCTAACACAGGGGCAGGAGGGTGTCTCCAAGGCAGTCAGGAGCCTCAACTGGAAGTCTGGCAGATAGGGCAGTGTGCATGGGCAGCAGGGGTGCACCTGCCCCCAGCCGGAAGGCCGGGGAGGGCCAGCAGTGGGCTCGATGGGGAAGGGGTGGAGATGGCGTGATTTCAGTGGCAGAGTGGCCCTAGGTCTGCCTCAATTGGAGCAGGAGATAAGTGAGCAGAGGGTGCTGTGTCAGAGGGGGGCGTGCTCACGAGGCAGCCGTGCCTCAATGAGGCAGTGACACTCCTGTCCTTGCAGGTGGCCTCAAACCAGAGTCCAAGAAGATCTTGACACCCACCCTCAAAAAGCGGAACCGGGCAGGCCGAGGGGAGGCCACCAAGCAAGAGGAGAGTGTCGAGCGGCCTGAACCCATGCAGCCTGTGACTCTCAGCCTGTCTTTCAAACGCTATGTCTTCGACACCCAGAAGCGCATGGTGCAGTCTCCCTGAGTGACCTGGGCACAAGCCAGGCCAGTGCCTGGTTCCCACAGTTATGACTCCATCTTTCCCAGTCCTGTAGGTACCCCACAGCTGCTCAGCTTCATTAAGAAGCCTGGGCAAAATGGGGGACCACGCCAGAAGGGTCTTCCCCTCTGTCCTGTACCCCACCCACCTGAAACAGGCAGCCAGAGCCTCCCAGACTGCCTGCTGGCTGTCTGCAGCCACTCAGCCCTGCCCCAGGCGGATGGGTACCCCACAACTGCAAATAAACATCCCATGTGTGACCCAGTCTACCTGTGGTCTGTCTGGGAGGGGAATGGCAGGAATCCCAGGGCTCTGCTGTGGGAGGGGCTGAAGGAAGTTCAGCTCCTGGGGTGTCCTATAGAATGAGGGTTCTCTGGGCTCCATCCTGATGCTAGAGGTCCCTAGGCCCCAGCCCTCAAGTGTGGAGACCACAGACATCCAAGGGTTCTGGTGCTGGGCCCAAAGATCAGGCACCTGGGCCCTATCCACATTCATCTGTGGCTCCAGAACCCACAGGTCACCAGTACCATAGGCCCAGGATGTGGGCTCCAAGGAGGTAAGAGGGGAGACCCCACCAGTGAGAGAATCAGCTTCACCAGACATCTGCAGGTGAGCAGATGTCCCAGCAGCCCTCTCTTTGGCCGCCAGACGGACGTGGAAGCCTCCCTTTATCCCGGTAATCGGTGCATTATGCTTTAATTTGCAAAAATGGCATTAAAAATATTAACAGGAGCAGGTTGTGATCAAATGACTTGGGGCTGTTAAGCCTCAGAGCTGAGGGCAGAGGAAAGGAGCGAGGCCACAGAACAGGGTGTCCCTGCGCGCGGCAGCCGCGGAGCCAGGCTGCCTCTAATCAAATCCACCAGCAGCCCCACCAAGCCCCTCATGCCAGGAGGCCAGGATGGCGGCGGCCAGGCTCCCTTCAGCCTTGGCCGAGACCCAAGGGCAGGCAGGGACTGGGCTTCAATGCCAGGCTATTGGGAAGCAGTCCAACCCCAGCTGTGGGACCCTATGGACCCCTTCCTTGCCTCTGGCCTATCCCTGAGCTGGGCGTGGCCCACAGGACAGCAGGTGTCCTGAGAATAACCGCTGCTGCTCCTCTCCCAGCGTCAGAACAACCCCAGCTCTGGAAGCCCCACTACTGCTGTCTGAGCTGCCACGGGAAGAGGTCTTCAGCCCTCTAGGGCTCTGTGTTCATTCACCCCGCCCAGCCCTGGAGATTGCGAGGACCTCAGGGCGGCATCCAGCCAAAGTGGCCAACCGGGTTGGGGCGCCACAGTCCCCAGTGTCACTCTGGAAGTAGGTGAGACCTTCCTTAGCATGGGTGAGGGATGAGGCTACTCTGAACCCTCATACTCGAGGAAGCCGCTCTTCGTCCAAAAGCCCCCCACACGAGCCAGGGCATGTCCTCCCTAGGCAAAGGGCTTGAGACTGGCCCCTCTCAGGGTTCCTGCAAGACTAACCCTGGGTTCTGCCAGTGAGGCTGGAGTGTGTGCCTCTGAGCAAGGTGCCAGCCTGTGCCTCAGTATTCCCATTATAAGATGAGAACTCACCACTCCACAGGGTGGTTGTAAGAACCAGGGCTTCCCAGGGCTGGTGCATCGTAGTCCCTGGGGAGTAAGCCAAAAGACAGCCACACTGAGACGGAGGGGCCCATGAAATGTGTGTGTGTGTGTGGGGGGGTGACAGCCAGCCCCAGACCTGGCATAGCCCACATCAGCCATGGTTTCCAGGACCTCTGTGAGAGGTAAGGTCCCCATGCATGCTCTCCTTAATGCCCTGGAAGGAGGGGTGCTTAAGTGGAGAGGAGAGCCCACTGAGCATGGGAGGGGCCACTAAGCATGTGACCCCAGAAGCCTCTGGGACCCAAAAAGTATGCAGTGAGGTAGGCCTGCCTGGTGTGGCCTGATAACACACAGCTGAGACCCAGAAGAGGTCTCTATCAGGCCTGGCATCGTCGGAAACCTGAGTACCCATTAATGGGGTCGAGCCAGGGCACCCAGCTTTTGAAGGGGCAACCCAGCCAGGGCGGTGGGGGAGGGGAGCAATGTGAAGTGCTCGCTGGGACCTTTCTATAGGGAAGACTCCCCCACCCCAGCTCTGGCTCCTACCCTCACTGTAGCCACAGTCCACAGGAACCTGCTCAACCACTTGGCGTGGCCAGCCACGTGAGGCCTCGGTGTCTCACATAGAGCATTGAAGGATTCCGATGCCTGGGACCTGTCCTTCGAAAAGAGGAGCCCTCTGGCCCTGCCTGCCCACCCAGCATGAAGTCACAGACCCGTGGGTGGTGTGAGTGGCAGACTCAGGAGCACGGGGCTAATGTACCCATGCAGAGATAAGGCTTATCTGGAAACGTCCCTGGAATCGAGACTGATGGAAACAGGCTCGGGGTTAATATAGTTTTGATAGATAATGGCTAGTGATCGGAAGCCCTGGGGCCGGGACAGAAGGGGCAGCCTGTGTCCTCTTGGACCACACACATGTGTGTGTCAGGGAGTGTGCACATGGGCCTCTGGCCGGGGCCAGTTTCTGAACACTGCGCCAAGGGCCTGTCTGTCCACCTGCATCTCCGGTGTTTGCGTGGGAGTGGGATGAAAGAAGGAGGAGCCTGGAGTGTACAGGGTGGTGGCCCACAGTGCACAGGAAATAAAAGTAGGTGGACATCTTTTCCAGGACCTAATGGGGCAGAAGGTGTGGCTACCAGATACACCAGGGTCCAGGGACTTCAGTCGGGTGGAATTCCCTCGGGCTGAAGGTGATCCAGGGATAGGACTTCCCTGGCCTAAGTGGCCTCCACATGGGGCTGAAACATAACAGGTTCTTAGACTTAGCACCTGAGCCCTGTTTTCTGTGGCCATACCCAGGATAAGGGGAGCCCTCCTGTCAAGGGACCATAGGACTCACTGGGCAGTACTGAGGAGAGAGTAGGGGTTTGCCAAGGGAGGAACAGTGTGGTGTTGAGAGTCGTCTCAGTGTAGGTTCTAGCGGGGAGAGCTGGGGTGCCACTGGAGAGAGGCAGAGTGAGGCTCCCCAACCCCAGAGCCTCTGCAAGAGCAGCCCTGATTAAAAAGAGTAATTAGTGCACAGCTGATAATTGATTCCAGCCATTAATTAGCTGGCTCAGCCAGCAGCAAGTTTGGCTGCTGGGAGCATGGGGAGGCATGACGCTAGGGCAGAGCAAATGAGGGGACCTGGGGATCCTCTGGTCTCCAGAGGGAGCTAATGCCAGCCCTGGAGTCAGGGACCCTGGAGGGGTGTGGAGCCTAAGGTAGGCGGTTGTTGACTGGAGGTGGGAAGGACAGTCCAGGGTAACTACAGGGCAAGAGAAAGTTGGAAGGTTTGGAGGCTCTGCGAGGAGGACTTGAGTGTTGGGACCTGTTTGTGTAGGGCTCAAAGGAGCATCTTTCCACATTGGTTGAGGACCCCTGTGTTGGTCTGGCCCAGTACGGCTACCAGGAGAAGTACACAGAGCTACCTGCCCTGAGCTCAGGCAACGGGAGATCTGGGTCCCACCTGGCACTGTGGCCTGCACACGGCCCTCTGCAATGGAGCCCACCAAGCCCCAGGCCTGCAGGTCAAAAGTCCCATGGCTCAGGATGAGGGGTTGCTCAACCCCTATACCCCCCCAAAATGTTATCATAGGTCTGGCGGGGCGGGGAGAGGGGACTGCAAGACTTCCTGCGGCCACAGCTGGAGCCCTAGATAAAGGCTCCAGAGCCCAGGCTAACCCTTCAGAGCCACCCCTCGGGCACAGCGTCCCACATGCCCACTACTGGGCAAGCCTGGGCTCTGCCCGTCCCTGATTTCCATGAGGGGTCACTGTGGGGAGGGGAGGGGACCTCTTCCCTGACATGGGTCCCATCAACCTATCTCCCTGGGCCCCTTGAGCCCCACAGATGAGGGTGTGGCCAGCCAGCATCTCTTCGTAGTAGAAGGTCCCAGAAGGAGGTGCACTGGGGCCACAGAAATGTTCACCGGCAGCTACACAGATGAGGGTGTGGCCTGCCAGTACCTCTTATCATGGTAGAAGGCTCTGGAAGAGGCTCACCTGTGCTCAGCTCTGTAGCTCTCTGCCTCTGACTTCATGTCTCTGGTCACTTTCTCTCAGACCCTCCTGTCCTTCACAAGCTGGGCCTCGGCAGCCACAGTGCAGAGGCCTTTCTGTGAGCCAGAGGAGTGGGGGTGACAAAAGGGCTCCCAGCTGGGAGTCTAGAAAGGCACAAGGAGACAGGTTTCTCAGAAACCTGAGGAAAGGCCCTAGAAAACCAAGTTCCCCAAAGAACCCTGAGTTGGGGCTCAGACCAGGCTGCAGAGGTCAGATTCCTGCCCCTTCTGCACACGCCCTGTTCCTACCATCACCCTCAGTCCCCCACTCCCATCACTAAATAACTCCAAGCAGTAACCTCGCCACTACTACTAAGGACAGCACCATCCTTATGACTCCCCACTCCATGTCACCACCCATGACCTGCTTGGACCTGTGGGAAAACCCCACCTGCAGGCCTCACAGCCCAGCCATGGAGGAGGGCTGAGGTGCGCTGAGCCAGGACCAGAGCAGAAAGGGGTGTAGAAGCGGGACCAGATGAGCCTGGGGCTAGCCAGCCTCGGTAGATATCAGCCAAACAGGTTGGACAAGATGCCTTTGGTATAAGATTCCTAACGCCCTTGGGAATGGGCTCTGAAGGGCTCTTCTGGGACAGCTGGGTATGGGGTCTGGTACTCAGGGGAGGTGGGCGTGCAGGCAGTGAGGCTGGCGTCATCAAGCCACCGAGGAGGCGAGGGGGCAGGCAGGGCTTAGGGCTGGATGCACCTGCCCTCAGAAGGGAAGCCAGGAAGCGGGCTCTGCTCGTAGAACATATAAGCACACAGGCTGCTTATAGCCAATGGACACTGCCGTGGGTGCCGAGGGAAGAGGAGACAGCCCCAGGCAGGTGGCTTGGGCGAACGCAGCATGGGACGGAGCAGCACTGCTAATCAGATGTGGAGGAAGATGGCGCAGGAGATAGACGGCAATCGGCCCCATCTCCTGCTTCTCAGTATTCACCAGGAGCCATCGGGAGAGGCACCACATTCCTTCAGGCCCTGCCCTGAGCTGGTCCTACCTAGCATCCTCCAGGCCTGGTCAGGGCTCTGGCTCTCTCTTTCTCCCTCTCCCTCCCCCCCCTCTCTCTGGGCCATGGGGCTCCATCACCCATGGCCCTGTAGCCTCGTTAGGAGGAAGAGGGCCCGTTCTGGGCCCTAACAGCCCAAGGAAGACGCTGCACAGAGGCTGTGGGATGGGCCTGAGGCCTGGGCAAGCGGTGGGCTGCCGATAAGAGAGACAGTTGTCAGAGTCACGGGGACCACTGATAAAACAGACAAGCATCTCCCGGTGGCCGGAAACTGCCGAGAGGCCTGGCAGGGGTGCTCACGTCTCTGGTGGACACTGTGAAGCCGCTGGCTCCCGAAAGGACCCTCCCAGCCTCAACAGGACATCCTGGCAACTGCTCTGTGCAACCAACATAGCCTGAGGCCACACTGCCTCAGCCTACTCAGCCCCCACATGGGTCCCTAGGGTTCCCCAGCATTCCAGAGCCCCCACCTAACCCCACCGCCTCTCATGTAGGCACCTGCTTGGGGCACTCTTCTACTCTGCCCTCCTCTGCCCACCCCTGAGGACAAGTAGTCTAAGCTGGTAGGGGAAGCAGGGCTCTGAATCGCATGTGACAGTCATGACACTTCTTGTTGACGATCAGAGGCCAAGTGACATGTCACAGTTACACAGACTGGTGGGAATCATGGGAGCCGCCTGCCAACCACCAGACGTATGTGGGGCTTGGTGGCCTGCAGCCA
This sequence comes from Zapus hudsonius, assembly GCA_004024765.1. Lineage (NCBI taxonomy): Eukaryota > Metazoa > Chordata > Mammalia > Rodentia > Dipodidae > Zapus > Zapus hudsonius. Next base: position 8,163 of record PVHP010014730.1, read on the forward strand.
ATATGGCTCAAGCTCCAGCCAAGGTGGAGCCCATCCCTGGGAGGTAGCTGGGCCTTGGGAATGGGGGGACGTGCACCTGGTGCACGAGGCCTGAGGTGCCATTGGCCTGCGTTCTGGGGCCCATCCTGCTTCACACTGAGGGACAGTCACTTTCACTGGCCCAGACCACACCCATGCCTTGTTTGGGCCACCTTCCCAGTGACAGGGGACCCAGCATGCCACTATCTTCTTCCGGGAGCATGGGGACTGTCCTCTCTCTGTCTGGGGCTGAGATCTGCTGGGTGTGAGCCACCTGTTAGCAGGCAGGGGTTACCTACAGTCCTCAGCACCAAGCAGTGACACCTCAAAGAGGAATGGAGAACCAGAGAGAGTCCCTGGGACATGACGAAAGCCCTGAATCCCACCTGGCCGTGAGAGGCCATGAGCCCAGGGCTGCAGGAGCCTCTTGGAGGAGCCAGGGCTCTGCTCTGTGATGAGGTAGTGTGCACAGGGCAGCCTGCGTGTGTGTGAGTGTGCTCTGGGCCCGGAGGAGGTACACATTGACTCTAAGTCCCCCAAAGACATCTAACCTGCCTCACTCCATTCCAGCCATGGGTCCTTAGCCACCTCCCCTTCAACACCCCAACTCCATTTGCTCTCTGAGCCTCCTCCAGCCAAGACCCCCACCCAGAACACACGCAAACACCTCCCCAAACCAGAGCTGTCACACCCAGCTCCCTGACAGCCTCCACAGCCGCAGGGCAGCACAGACCAACATTGTCCTCACACTGCCCTGTCCTGCCCCAGACTGCAGAGCCGCCATCCTGCCAAGTGGGCATCCAAGCCAGACCTCCTGACAGCTCCCATTGGCTCGGCTGCGCCCTTAAATCTTTTAAGAAATGCTGCAGCCCTTTCTCGAGGGGGGTTCAGGGCCGCCATGGGCCGAGCACAAACAGCTCCATCCGCAGCTCATAAACAAATAAAATGACAGGCTCTGCATCAAGACACCAACCTGAGCTCTTCCCTTCCAGCATCTCACAGACAGCCCAGCTCTGGTCCCCCAGCAGCCGGCCCATCCCTTGACCTCCAACCCTACGCTGACCAGTCTCCTAAAATAATTTTTGTTGTTGTTTTTTTTTGAGGTAAGGCCTCTCTCTAGCCCAGGCTGACCCAGAATGTACTATGTAGTCTCGGGCTAGCCTCCAACTCATGGAAATCCTCCTACTTCTGGCTCCCTAGTGCTACGATTAAAGGCATGCGCCACCACGCCCGGCTAAAAAATATTTTTATTTATTCACAAGGGGAGAGACAGAGGAAAAATGGGCACGCTAGGGCCTCTTGCCACTATAAATCCAGATGCATGTGCCACCTTGTGCATCTGGCTTTATGTAGGTGCAAGGAAATTGAACCCAAGCTGGCAGGCTTTGCAAGCAAGCGTCTTTAACCACTGAGCCATCTCTCCCTGGCTTTGATTCTTGTCTCTCTGCACAGCCAGAGATCCGTCTTCTGAAACTCACTCCTCCCAAGGTAAAGCCAATGCCACGTAGTGACCCCAGGCCCTGCCTGACCCCCTGCCTTCAGCACACTTCCCCCCCCCACCTCAACCTGTGGCCTCCTCGATGCTCCTACATCTTAGGGCCTCCAGCCCAGGGCCTTCTTTGTTGTCCCCAGGTACCGCACCTGAGCTTCTACCTGGGCATCCCCATATCTTACCATCCTCTGCCTCATTCTTCTTCCAACTGAGTGCTTGGCCTGAACACCTCATTCACTCTGTGTCTCTACGAGTGAACTGCAGGGCCCTCTGCTCATCCCAGCTTAGGAAGGGCAGCACACTGCATGGGCGCCACATTCGGTGGGGGCTGGTGATAGGGCCCTGTGGGGAGCCTATCCTCACAGACAGATACCCCCCTCCCACCAGAGCTGGTACTGCCTAGCCAACCTCCCTCCCACAAGAAGGCAGGCGCACCCTTGGGACTACCCTCAGCTCCCCTGCCTACTGGTGTAGTTTGAATGTGAAAGGTCCCCCATAGCCTCCTGTGTTTGTGATTGAGCCTCATGGCACTTTGGGAGGCAGAGTCTTGCTGGAGGGGAAGTGTCCCTTGGGGCAGCCTTGAGGTGGTACAACCCAAGCTTCCCTGGCCAGAGCTAGCTCACCATAGCTGCTACCTCCCAGCTCCTATGGCAAGATGTGATGCCCAGCCTTGGCTCGGCCGTGCCGTGCTGTGCCGTTACATGATGAAGCCTCCCGTGGAGACTGAGCTGAAATAAACTCTTTCTTCCCATCAGCTGTCTGGTTGGGTGTTTGGTCCCAGCGATGCAAGGGCGGCTGCAATACCCGGGTTATAGACTCAGGGTGCCAACTGCATCCATAGGACCCTGCAGCCTGTCTTGTGCTCCCTGAGGAGAAGTCTCCGTGGCCACCCACTCCACCAGCCCAGTGGGACCAGGACAGGGGACCCCTGGAACCACCCCAACTGCCAGCCTGCCCCATGGATCCCAAAGAGCCATCTGGCCTGGCCCTGTCACTTCCCTAAGGGTCAGTCCCAAGCTCTTGATCAGGTGACCTCTCTGCAGTGCAGGGCTCGCTGCAGGATGCTTGGCAAGAGGAGCTGGTGGGGAAGGCATGGGGGAGGCGCATATGGCCTCTGCTCCCAGGCCTGCATGGCTGTCTCCCTCCTGCTCATCCCTGCCACACAAACCCTCTCCCCTTCAGAACTGTTCTGATAGCCACTTCTGTGCCTGACCTTGCCCCAGGGGCTCTGACCCGCACTCATTCCTCTCCGTGGGCCTCCCCATCTGGCTCTGCCCCTCCCACCCAGCATTCTGGCCTCTGTGTGTCAGTCTCTGTACTACCCTGCACCAGCACCCAGGCAGGCAGGCCTAGCATACAGCAGGGGCCTAATAAATGTGTATGGCATCTGTCTAGAGGTGGCGCAGAAGCAAGTACAGTCCTCTCTCCCCATTCTGGCCACTCAGGGCATGTTCCTTGGCTCAGTCCAGACTAGACTGGAAGTCAGAGCCCACTGGGGAAAGGGAGGCCTCGGGACTCACAGGAAGGATGACTGCTGGAAGTAGGTCCCTAGGTGGGAAGAAGTGACAACAGAAGGAGGGGAGCCTGAGGCTGCCAGGTGAGCCTCCACCATCCCTGGGCCTCCCTCCTCGTGCAGCCTGCCTGCACCCTGCAGCCTCCCTGCACCCTTCAGCCTGCCTGCACCCTGCAGCCTCCCTGCACCCTGCAGCCTCCCTGCACCCTGGCCCAGCCTGTAGCAGACAGGAGTAGACAAACCTAACACCCCATGTCCACAGAGCCGTGTTCTGCGCACACTTGGGCTGTGTACACACCACACGTGTGTGTGCCAGGCTCTGCACACTGGAGCTAGAGGGCTCCAGTGACAGGCAGACCCAGATCCCATCCTGGCATCCTCTGGTCTTGCCCACCACAGTCTCCTCTCCTGACGGCAGGCTGGCCATTACCGCCACCTTAGGGTTGCCTCCGGGGCAAGAAACGAGGCACAATCACAGACTGTTGGGGTGAGACTCTCATCAACGGGCTGTGGGTCTCTGCTCTCCTCCCCCGGCACCCCAGCCCCATCCCAGCTCCATCCTCACATATGGCAACAAGAAAGCGCTACTGCTTTCTCTAACTTGGGTGACCTGAAGCTGTCCTCACGGCCACCCTGGTGAGGGTGGGGGCAGAGGAGGGAGAGGGTGCAGTTACAGGCCTGCCTGAAACCGAAGACTAACTGCATACTCATTGGTCGGGGTGTGTGTGGACACCCGGATGACTCAGTGTAGGGGTACCCACGTCTCTAGTGAATACTGTGAAGCCCTGGCTCCCGAAAGGGCCCTCTTCAGTGAAATACACTACAGCAGGTAAAAAGGATGGGCTCTGAGCAAGCTACGGAGGACCAAAGGAGACATGCAGAGATACGCTTCTCCAGAGGGAACTCTGCAAAGCTTCCGGTGTGTTCTGTGAACGTGGGAGGGTAGAAAGGTGGACAAGGATGCATTCCAAGCCAACTAGGAATGCTGCCAAGAGAAAGAGGATTCAGGGAGACTTACGTTGTACTAACAGGATTGAAGGCAACGGAAGCATTCTGAAAGGCCCAGAGGCACGTGTATCGGGGTTCATTCAGGGGACCCCATTTCCTGATGACCAGGTCCCTGCTCAATCCAGAAGGAGTTGGGTACAGAGGAGGGATGAAGAGTGAAGCACTGAGGACTCGAGAGATGGCTCAGCAGGTAAAGGCGCTGGCTTGCAAAGCCTGATGGCCCAAGTTCAATTCCCCAGTACCCATGTAAAGCCAGATGCACAAAATGGCACCTGCATCTGGAGTTCATTTACGGTGCCAGGAGACCCTGTGTGGCAAACGCTCTCTCAATCTGTCTCTTTTTCTATCTCAAATAAATTAAAATTTTCTTTTTGAAATAGTGAGGTCCTGGCTTCGCTGCAGCTACTGGATCCCACCCTCAGCCTCACCCTTCAGGCTGCAGCTCTGGGCAGAGGCAAAGGGAACGAGGAAGCTGGACTCCAGACGCCCAGTAGGTAGAGAGGGTGCTTCATTCCTGTGCTCAGGGCAGGCTAGGAGGGAACAGCCAAGACCAGAGACCAGTGGGGAAAGGGAGAGAGAGAGAGAGAGAGAGAGAGAGAGAGAGAGAGAGAGAGAGAGAGAGAGAGAGAGAGAGAGAGAGAGAGAGAGAGACAGAGACAGAGACAGAGACAGAGACAGACACAGAGGAGAGGGAGAGAGAGGAGAGAGGGAGAGAGAGAGGAGGGAGAGAGAGAGGGAGAGAGAGAGGAGAAGGAGGAGAGAGAGGGAGAGAGGGGGGGAGAGGGAGAGGGAGAGGGGCGGGGCCCAGCTCCCATTGGCCAGAACTGACTGCAATTAAAGGCCCTAATTGATTCCCTGGGATGGGATCATTTCACTGCAGAGAATTAAGGTTTTCTTCCAAGATGGAAATAAAGATTAATTTGCAATTTCCTTCCTCACTGCACATGGAAGAACAGCCCCTGCTGAGGAGAGAGCTTGGTCCTGCAGGTGGGCCGTGCTGGCCCCTACCTGGTGGCCGAGGGGCAGAACTAGCCTGGAGGGCTCAAGGTCTGTTTGCACCTGGAGGACAGAGTGGCAGAAGCCGGCGCTGTGTCCTTGGACCTAAAGCTTCTTTGAGCTCAGGCTGTGGCTTCTGGTTCCAAGTCAGAGGCCCAGTGGTGGCCTTGAAAGAACCATCCGACCTCCCAGGGTCCCAGTCAGACTCTGCAGGAGACAGCAGAAGGGCACCCACAGGGGGAGAGGGGACCCCCCTGCACTCCCTCCTCCTCTTTCCGGGTCTTTCCGGGCCCTAGAGCAGAGCCATCTGGTCCTGTTGGAAACCACAGCAGAAGGGATGCCCAAGGATGCACCCAGCGCCAGGGAGGGGGCTCGCAGTCCCCCACTGTGGCCCTTCCCTGGGGAGCCCCAAGATCCTCCTGCCACCATGGCACAGTGCAGCCCTCACTCCCTGGAGGCCCTGCTCGGTCCTGGGGGCCCCTGAGGACTGGCACCTCGGAGGCTGCAGGCCAGAGTCTGTGGGTCTCCTGACTATTCCCAAGGGCGACCTCTGGATGACCTCAGCAGGAGGAACAGGTTTATGAGCAAGCCCTGCATTCCCCACTGCCCGGCCTATCTCGCCATCAGGCTGTGGGGTTCAGGGGCCCCGCTGCCCCACCCCCAGTCTCAGACCGCCCTCCCCAGCCCTTCTGTGACACCTCATGGCCAGGCCAGGGGACATCACCCACCCTGCCCTTGGCTCACCTGGAGTAGCGTCAGGCCCTATGACTGTCACAGACCTCTAAGGCCAGCCTCTCCTCACAACCTCCAGGGACGAGGCGCTCCCTCCCTCGGCTGTCAAGGGACATCTCAGGGGTGCCAGAGCCTCTGGGCCATCTGGAAGCCACAGTGCCGGGGGTCAGGCCCAGAGCTGACTGGGACACCCCGCTGGGTTCCAGCCCTAGACCTCTGGATCTGTCCTACAACCTGGACGACTGGGAAGCCCTGGGCTGGGCTGGGCGTCTCTCCCAGGCCAACATCTCAGAACTCTGGAGGGTAGGGAGGGAGCCAGACCCGGCCTCAGAGTGGCGGGTCCCTTGCAGGGACTGTGCAGAGTGGTGTCCCCTCATTTTCTCTGAAGAGCCCCACTACTCTGTCGAAGGGGCCCATGACCTCACTGACTTGTGGGTTGTGGCAATGTCTGCCCCAAAAGACCTGAGGGCGTTTGGAGGCCAGAACACCGCAAACCCTGGACATTGTGGGGGTGGGTTGGCTAGCCAGATGCTAGGGTGGACACCCAAAAGGAGGGCAGGTGGGACAGAACATCATCACATCTCAATCAGGTACAGGCCTGAGGCCTTTTCCACCAGGGGGATTAGACCACAGTTCCCTGACCGCTGCTTGGGCTGAAGCCAGCTTGTTCCTGACAAGCAGCCTGTGTACTCTGTATATTCTGGCCACTCCCATCGGGGAATGGAGGACCAGCTTCTACGCTTTCCTGCAGGTCTCTGTCCCTTCCCCCCTGCTGGGAGAAGTGGTTATTAGGGGGCTGGTGCTCTGTGCCCTGCCCTCCGCAAGCCAGCAGCCTCCAAAAAGGGCACACAGCAGGCACTCAATAAATGTGCATGCCTACCACTAGGGCAAACAACAGGCACTCAATAAATGTGCATGCCTACCACTAGGGCACACAGCAGGCACTCAATAAATGTGCATGCCTACCACTAGGGCACACAGCAGGCACTCAATAAATGTGCATGCCTACCACCAGGGACACAGCTGGGCATTGTTGCTAAAAGCATTTAACAGCTGGGCGTGGCGGCTCATGCCTATAATCCCAGCACTCAGGAGGCTAAGGTAGGAGGATTACCATGAGTTTGAGGCCAGCCTGGGGCTGTAGAATGAATACCAGGTCAGCCTGGGCTAGAGTGAAACCCTACCCCCCCAAAAAAACAAGAAAGAGGGCTGGGGAGATGGCTCAGTGGTTAAGGCACTTGCCTGCAAAGCTTAATTGCCTGGGTTGAATTCCCCAGTACCCATGTAAGCCAGATGTGCAAAATGGCACTTGCATCTGGAGTTCGTTCTTTTGTAGTGGCTAGAGGCCCTGGTGAGCCCGTACACTCTCTCTCTCTCTCTCTCTCTCTCTCTCTCTCTATATATATATATATATATATATATATATATATATATATATATATATATATATATATAAAATCTCTCTGTGTATTTCTCTGCATGCAAATAAATAAATAAATAAATGAAATATTAAAAAAAAACAAGATGGGCGTGGTGGCTCACACCTTGAGTCCCAGCACTCGGGAGGCAGAGGTAGGAGGATTGGCATGCATGAGTTCGAGGCCACCCTGAGACTACATAGTGAATTCCAGGTCAGCCTGAGCTAGAATGAGATCCTACCTCAAAAAAAAAAAAAAAAAAAAGAAAAGAAAAGAAAAGAAAAAGAGAGGAAGGGAGGGAGGGAAATAGGGAAAGAAAAAGAAAAGCATTTACTATTAGCGTTCCTGCTTTAAAGCAGGGTGACACCTGTTTCCCGAGCTGCAGGCATAGCTGTGGGTTTCTACTGTGAACATGGCTTTGTGGGTTTTTTTGTGATCTTTTTTTTAAATCATTATTAAGAAAACAGTATGAGCTGAGCATCACATGCCTTTAATCCCAGCACTCGGGAGGCAGAGGTAGGAGAAACGCATGAGCCACCCTGAGTCTACATAATGAATTCCAGGTCAGGCTGGGCTAGAGTGAGACCCTACCTCAAGAAGCCAACAAAAAATAATCTCAATGTACAAAAACATGGAGAGGGTCTGGCATATGGACACACGCCTTTAATCTCAACACTTGGGAGACAGAAGGAGGATCAAAGTGAATTCTAGGGACTACATAATGAGCCCTAGGTCAGCCTGGACCAGAGTGAGACCCTATCTTGAAAAAAAAAAAAATCAAATTTAAAACCATGGAGAAGTCCCAGCAATCGGGAGACAGAGGTAGGAGGATCACTGTGAGTTCCAGGCCAGCCTGGGACTTCAGAGTGAGCCCCAGGTCAACCTGGGCTAGAAGTTGCTCTGTCTCTAAGTGGGGGAACGGAGGTGGCATTTTCCCAGGGGCGAGGCCCTGCCAGAACTCAGCACACTGCACCTGGCCCCCAGCCAAAGGGACTGAGTCATCGTCCTGCTTCACAGTGACCCTGGGCAGGACTGAGCTTTAAGGCTTTTGCCCCTGGTCTCAGGACACAGAGCCAAGGCTTGGATCCGGTGGGACTCAAGGAAGAACACCTAACACCCGGGCTCTGGCCCTCGCTCTCTCCCTGCACAGCCTTCTCCGAACTTCTCCCGGCACCTGCTGCCTTCCACCCAGTCAGAGATGGTGACCAGCAGAGGTCCCAGAGAGGAGCCACTGCCCTGCCTCTGAGAGCCGACAGAGGGCAGGAGTGGCCCAGGCTCTGCGTGCCGAGTCCCAGTGCGGTCTGGGGCTAAGGCCCTGGTCTGGGTGCCCGGCCCAGGGACAGGGGCCAGTTCACAAGTGGAAGTGCCAAGGAGCCCCTGTGCCCGAGTTGCCAAGCCCTGAATGCCACAAGCCACCTTGGAGCCCTCCAAGGCGCCCTGGATGTGCCAAGTGACCCTTGTTCCTGAGCCCCCCTTACATGCTGGGGCCTAATGAGGCCAAAGCCAGGGCCTAGTGTGGAAGAGATCGCAGAAGAATGTTCCCATCACTGTGTCGGGCCATGATGAAGTGATACTGCTGTAGATAAAACGTGAAAATTCACTTCTTTTTTTTGTTTTTTTTTTTTTTTGAGGTAGGGTCTCACTCTGGCCCAGGCTGACCTGGAATTCACTCTGTAGTCTCAGGGTGGCCTTGAACTCATGGTGATCCTCCTACCTCTGCCTCCCGAGTGCTGGGATTAAAGGTGTGCGCCACCACTAATTCACTTCTTTTTAATATGGCCATTTAAAACTTTCCATCACATCCTGGATCACTCCTGTGGGTGACGTCTGTTCACACAGGCTCCCTGCTGGAGAAGCAGTGACAGGAGCTCCTCAGACACAGTGGGACTTTGAAAAGCCCACTCTGTGCCCAGTGGGAGAACGAGGACACTTGTCACAAGACTGAGCGTACAGGTAACAGTGTGACAACACCGCCACTCGGCTGATGCCGCCTGTGTGCACTCACTCCGTGGTGGTGTTGTGGGACACACACACACACCCTGGAGTTCACACCCCTCACACCTTCTTGCTCACACTCCCTTATACACCCCCGCCCTCAGTCCTCAAAGTCCATGGACCATGTGGAGGACTTCCCGAGATTCTGCTGCCCGCCAGCCAGCTGGCAGGCCTAGACCCCACCTGAGGGTCCCATGCCCACCAGTGCCTGGAGTTTGGGGCCAGAGCTGAGGTGCTTCAGAGTCCCACCCCTCACCGTGTCCTCTCTGCCTCTGGCCACCCTGAGGGCCCACTCTGCTTCAGGCGCCCAACGTTTGCATAGGACTCCCCAGGCCCGCGATCATGTTACCCGGGGCCGATGATAATCTCTGTTGAAATAATATTTAACACATGCTGCACTTTTAATTAACTATCTGAATAATCTCAAATTAATACCAGAGCTTTAAAATAAGTTTTCATTTTCACGTTTGGTAACATAATAGCGGCCCGGCTGGCCCATTTCCCCCTCCTTTGATTTAATTAAAAGCCCTTTTGTGTGTGTCTTGTCACTTCAGAAAGGGACAAAGCCCCTGTGTGGGCGGCCTGGCTCCTGGCTCAAGGTCCAGGTCCCAGGTCCTGGCCAGGGTCCTACTGTGTGGGGCTCTGAGGTGAGGTCCCTGAGGAGGCCCGGGAGTGCCACCGAGCGAGCCTATGTGCCCAGCACATCCCTCACGTTTGCACAGGCACCCTTGGCATGGCCCTCACCTGTGGGTGCAAGCCCTATACACTACGGCAGCCTCTCTTCTCAGGGGACTGATAAGCCTGTACCCCCACCTACCAGACCTCAAGCTGCATGGCTGCCTCTGCTGGGGGCCGAGCTTTAGGGAATAAGGCATCTGAGTTCAGGTCTGAGAAGACCTCTCCTGAATCTCCTATGACGGCGAGTGGGTACGTGTGTGTGGGCATCATCTCTGACCCCCATCGGCCTCCCTGTGTCTCTCTCCCTCTCCATCCCTCTTGGTTTGGGTCTTCTACCCCCACTGCACACCCATCACAAGGGTCCATCCCAGGCTCCACACTCCTACAACAACGGCAGGCTCCCAGGCCTGGGTTTGCTCCTTCTCTGGTTCAGCTGCTGCTGTGCCCCCAGACAGGGTTGTCCCCTCTGGAACTCCTGGCCCCAGCTGCTCCCAGAGGCCTTTGCTCTCAGGCTAAGTTCTCCTCCAAAGATAGCCTGAGGCAGCCCCTTAGTTTACCTGCCAGGTCCAGGTGGTGCTCATTTCTCCAGGGATGAAACTGGGGAGTGGGCACAAGACTAACCCCTCCCAGCTTGGAGATTTAGTAGGGGAAAGTGGAGACAGCTTGCCTGCCGGGGTGAGGAGAGACCCCTGAAGCCAGCCAGCCAATGGTGGAAAGGGCCCACACCCCAGCTTCCTGTGTCATTTGCTCACGTGGTCAAAAATGCTGACGGTCCAGATATGTTGGACATAGTGAGCTGAGGACATGCCAGCATCCTTCCTCCCACCTGCCCACCCCAGGGGTGCCAACATGGGGCTTCTGTGAGGAGCTGGCCACCAGGTGACACAGTAGAGGGAAAGGACAGCAACTTTGAGGGGCTCGGGGAGAGGCTTCGGGGTTACGGTGACCCAGGTGACCTTTTAGCCTCTCCTGAGGCCCTGTCCTCAGACCCAGAGCGTGACCGAAGGGCAGGCCCTGGGAACTGCTGCCCTCTGGAGTACAGGGCTCTCCACACCCCCTCATCCAGCCCTTCTGCTCAGACTGGCAGACAACAGTCACCAGGGATGGACATACCTGTCCTCACCAGCCTGCTTCCACATGTCACCTGGCATGCAAGCACCAGCCTAGCCACTGCAGATACCATGTACCTCCCCACACACTGTCCCCCACAAAACTGCACGGTCACCATCCCCCCACCCACACACGTGGTCACTCAGCACCACACACAGGAATAGGCACATGCCCGCAAGCATACGTGCTCACTCGTAGACACAGGTACACACAGCCACATGTGGTCACACTCCCCTGATCACCCAAGTGAGCACACAGCGTCACACAAGCCCACAGCCTTGACCCCAGGCCTAGGGGTGACTGTCCCAAGCAGCCACAAGCTCCCACCACTGGGCTTCCATCTGGTCAGGGTGACCACAGGGAGAGACAGTTTGTCCTCAGCACCTGTACACTGAGTCAGACAGAGCCCCTCAAATATCAAGGGGGACAGCCACCCCGCTGGAGGGAAAACAGGCTTGGATAGGTTAAGTTCAAGGTCACACAGTAAAAGCAGTGGAACCAGGCTGAGATCCATGTCCACACAGCACGAATATGCTGTCCATCCCCCTCGCCAAAGGCCACCTGGGGCATCAAGGCACAGGCTGATGGGAGGCCAAGCCAGGGCCACATCTGGACCCACAGGAAGGTTCTGCCTAACTCAGCTGACCTTAAGGCCTTGGCCCCCAGGTCTGGACCAAGGGGGATGAAAGTACTGGAAGGGAAGAGAGTATCTCAGAGTATCTCGTTCCCCAGACCAGGGTCTGTGGTGAGCGGCCTGAGGTGCTTCCAGGGCTGGCATCCAACCTGAGACTGCAGGGGACAGAGAGGGACGAATCAAGGAGGGCCCTGTTGGCACAAGCTCTATCACAGATGCTAGGGTAAGCATGGCTCCGGGCTCCTGGAGCACATGTGCCCAAGACACAGCGTTGAGGCACCAGACTTGGCCAGACCTTAGGCTCAGAAAACACTGTAATCCAGAGCAGAGGAGGTGACACTGGGGCTGAGCCCTGAGTGACAAGAAGGAGCACTAGGTTGAGAACCATGAGGAAAGGCCTCCAGGCAGGGAACAGAGGGTGAGAGCACAGGGGAGCCAAGGCTGGCCCTCTGGGGGCTGGGACCCCGCAGGGAGGTGCCTGCTGGAAGGAGCAGGTGGGACAGCCACCGCTCAGGTGTGTCTCAAGGACAGAGTGACCACAGGCTCTGGCTTTGTGAGAAAAGCTGGAAGTCTGGCCTTGTGCATTTGTGCATAAAACCTAGGGTTTTTGTTTTCGTTTTGCTTTGGTTTGGTTTTCAGGGTAGGGTCTCACTCTAGCCAGGGATGACCTAGAATTCACTCTGTATTCCCAAGCTGGCCTCAAACTCACATCATTCCTCCTACCTCTGCCTCCCAAATGCTGGCATTAAAGGCATCTGCCTAGTTTTTAAGTGACCACAATTTTTGTTTTTACAAGACAGTCTCGTGAAACCCAGGCTGGCCTCAAATTTGCTGTATAGCCAAGGATGGCCTTGAACTCCTGATCTCCCTGCCTCTACTTCCCTGAGTAGTGAGATTACCGGCATGCACCGCCATACCCTGCTAAGTAGCCACAATGAACTTGTTTTTGTTTGTTTTGTTTTTCTGAATCTGTCCAGGCTACACAAACCTGGTCTGAGGGGCAAGGGCGACCGTGAGCCTCTGGTCTGAGACCACCATGGGAAGAGAGGACCTGCACTAGAATCCCTCATCCCACGCTTCCCAGGTCCCCCACTCTGGGCCTCAGTGTTGTCCCCTTGGGAGAATGGTGCCTCAGATACAGGGCTGCCTAGGCAGGAAGTACTTACATAGGTTCATGCCTCCAGCCTGGTTTATCAGACACCTAGTATACGAACACCAGGGACTATACGAGGTACTAGAGACATCCCAGTGCTGAGACAGCTGACGGAGCCACAGGGCTGAAACCCAGGGGCACAAGTAGGGCAGGCAGCTGACCCCAGGTGGATGGACAATTCTAGAAGGCCGTGCAAAGGCCCTGAGGCCACCTGGGGATTGGGATGGCTATGGGACAGGGTTAGAGAGGTGGGAAAGGGGGGCTGGGAGGAGGCTGGTGGCCCCTGGCTCCTCTTCTGGGTGACTTGGAAGTCTGGTGGAGTCTAGCAGGAGCTGCTCTGTGCTGGGTGGGGGTTAGCGACTGCAGGGGACAGAGCTGGGATCCAGAGAGGGACGAAGCCTCTAAAAGGGTTCAGGTGAGAGGTGCTATTGCTGAGCTGGGGCTTGGGCCAAACTGCTGGGGTTCAGAGGTTTGAAGAGAAGAGAGTCACCAGTCATGTCTGGCCTGAGCACACAGGAGGGGACAGTCCAGCAAGGGCTGGCCTGTGGGTGTGAAGCTGAGACGACCCTGGCTTCCAGGATGCGAGCTGGGGAGGGGCAGGTCGGCTCCAGAGAAAAGATCCCCTGCGACCTCAGGCGCCCAGACTTTGCCTGGACCAGTTTAGGGGATGTGCAGAATGTTCCAGCAGCTTGGAGCTAAGAGCACCTGCAAGAGGAAGGAAGGGACTCTCGAAGATCTCCCAGCCAGGTCCCCAGGAACCCGGGGACCCAATCCTTCCCTCCCCTCCCCCGCGCCATCTCCAGGCGTCTCCCCCTCCCCCTCGCCACCTGCGGGGTCTGGTCAGATCCGGGCCTTTGTCCCACCGCCCCAGCCCCGCACCCCCACCCGCGTGGAGGCCCGGAGCAAACACAGCTGAGCGCTGGGCTCGCGTGCTGCCCCCGCCTCCGCATCTCCGGGGCCACAGGGCGCAGGCTTAGCGGGCAGCTGCGGGCGCCCCAGCCCCGCTCCTAGAGCCTGCCTTTGTCATGCAGATGGGCCTCTGGCTGCAGCCTGGGGTGCTCGCTGGGCGAAGATGACTTCCACCCGCAGCTGACCTGGGGGCGGGGGACAGCTCGCTCCCAAACCTGGCCGGCCACCTGGTCCTGCCTCCAGCTCCGGCTTCTTGCTACACCGGCGAAGAAGCAGGAGCCAGGGGCCTGGAGCAGAGGTTGGGGTGACCCCTGCAGATATGGAGGGCGCTGGTGGAGAGCGACCGGGAAGGACCCTGTCCCTCCCACCCAAGCCTGTCCCTGCCCAGACACAGGCCTGCTCAGGCCTTAAGGAGTCTGGGGGAGAAGTGGGCCTGCTGGGCCCTCCCTAGCCAAGGAGTCTCGCTGGCTCTCCTATCAGGCCCCGGCCCTGGGGTCCTCCCCTGGGCTACTGCCGCCTCCCCGCAGCAGACAGTGTCCAGGACAGGCGAGCCAGGAGAGACCTCAGAGCTGAGCGAGACCTGGACTCCCTGTAACTCCCCTGGGGGCCGGGGGCCCTGCCTCAGTCACCTTCCAGGGCCACTCCCTCTCAGTTTTGCAGGGTGTTCTGGGCACCTGTGGCCTTCAGGCTCTGAATCACCTTGTGAAGGATGAGAGGCAGAGCAGGGGGGTGCACTGCTCCCCTCTGGGGAAACAGCAGGTGCTATTCTGTGCTCCCCTCTGGGGAAACAGCAGAGTTACTCAGTGCTCACCACTGGAAACAGCAGGGGTACTCTGCTCACCTCTAGGGAAACAGCAGGGGGTACTCAGTGCTCCCTCTGGGGGAACAGCAGGGGGTACTCTGCTCACCTCTGGGTTGAGCCTGAGCTGCAGCCCACCTTGGAGGCTGAAGACAGAGGAGGTGTATATAACCCTGGATGCAGCTGTGGGTTGGGGTTCCTCTGTATTAACCTCACTCCAGGTCTCAAAATTCTGACTCAGTGATGAAGGCAAGACCACCATCCCAAGGTTGCCCTCTGACCTCCATGAACTAACTCAAGCACTGAGGCCCATGCATGCCCATGCGTGCGCACACGCACACGCACACACGCACACGCACAGGAACACACGAAGCAGGTGAACAAAGAGACCCTATGGCCCAGCATGTTTGCCATGGGAACACAGGAAGCCGCCTCATAGCACAGTCTGAAGACAGCTGGGACTGTTATCCCAGGTCAGCCAGGTCCAAGCTGTGTGACCTCAGGCCACTGACCCAGCCTCTCTGATCTGTTTAAGGAAGGAGTAAAAGCTTGGGACGGGGTGGGTGTGGAGTGTGGAACCTCAGCAGTACAGCAGGCTTGGGAGACACTGGAGGTTCCCAGGTCCCCCTCCCCCTAGGGACTTGCTGGCCCTGACTGTGACCGGCTGAGTCAGGCTGTGCCCCACTCCAGGTGAGCAGCCAGTGGGGCAGGGGCATCGCTGGGCCTCTGTCGAGCTGTGGGTCAGCCCCACACAGGAGGGGGTGTGGCTCTGAAGCTGCAGGGGGGGCTGTCCCCCTCCCTCAGATCTGGTTTCTGGCAAGACTGGTTAGTCCGGGTAGCCCTCGATGGACCAGATAAGGTCTGGGCACATTGGCTGGAGACCCTGCCTGAGGTATGGGCGGTGGAAGGGTAGCCCTTGTCTTATTCCAGCTACTGTCACCAGCTTGGGGGGGCACACAGCTGTTCTCTGCGAGCCCCTCTTCCTGCCTGCAGAGCTACAGAAAGCAGTGACCAGGGGAGGGCCATCCAGGTCCAGTGTGGCATCTGTGGATGGAGGTTGCTGAGGTGAGGGGACAGGACTCCACCTTCCAATGCTGGTCCTGGGCCTCTAGAGACCTCTTTGCCCTTTGGCTCCTGCCAAGCTCACAAGAGCAGGTCTCTCCCAGGAGCACCCTGGCCCAGAGCCCGGAAGACTATGGCTTTCCTAGGTCCCCAGATAGGGGTCACCATGGCTGGGGTGCACCACCACACACCCTTGTAGCATCATCTATCCCCTCCTCCTGGGCAAGGGGCAGCCATGGCTCTCTGGACATTGGGTCTTCTGCTGGGAAGGGCGGAAGAGCTTAGGGAAGGGACTCACCTGACGCTAGTTTTCTCTTGGAAGGACAGGGAGACATGGAGGAGGAGACAGCAGGAGGGCTGGGGCCATTGAGGAAGTGTGGGAGAGAGGTTGTGAGCTGTTCCACCAGGGACACACAGCCTCAGGCTCTGCCTCGTGAGTCAGGGTGGCTACTGGGTGCACTGGGTGCCAAGTGGGCTCAAAGGTGGTCCTTGAAATGCACCAGAGGAGTGTGGGGCCAAATGCCAGCTAGGCTGCCACGGGTATCTGCCCAGAGTTGGCCAAAGCTATTGCCCCCACGACCCCCACAGCGTGTGGCTGGCAGCGGTCAGTGGAGAGGACTTGGATCGAGCTGTTGTATGTTAATAGAAAATCGGAGCAGAGCGAGGCCAGGGGATAAGGAAGCCACTGGAAAGCAGTTTTGTTTTTTATCACAGTCCCTAGAGGAGGGGCACGCTATGCCACACAGGCCCATGAGGGAGGGAAGCTGGGAGAGGGGCAGGGCAAGGGTGATGGCTTTGGTGTGGGGAAGAAATGACAAGGAGGGGACCGCTGAGCTGGGGCAGAGGAGAGAGCTCAGAGGCTCCAGGCTGCAGCCGCCTTGGGTGTCTGTCCTTGGCTGTCAGCACACAGAGCAGCCGTGCTGTGGCTTGTATGTGACAGGTGCTGTCCCTAGGAACCACCTAACCCGGGGAGGACGTCTATCCAGGCCCCAGGTGACAGCATCAGAAATCAGAAAGAAGACCTGACAGATCCACCAGGGTTCTTCGGAGCCCCACGTGTTGAGCTCAGCCTTGACCTTGGGTGGGTTTTAACTCATGACAGGCTGTGTATGACAGTCTTCCCTTTCACCTGTCCTGGACCCCTCCTTGGCCTGCACTGAGCTGCCCCAGGTGGCTGGCCTGTGGGATGACGGGGCTTGCTCACTGCCCTGCCCTGCCTGCCCACCGTGGATGAGTTTTGTTGTTTTTTGTTTGTTTGTTTTGTTTTGGTTTTTTGGCATTGTCACTAGGTAGAAAGCACAAGGAAAACCCCAGAAAACTCCTTGAGTTCTGGAAGTTGTCCTCCAGCCCCTCTGTGCAGCCGCAGCTTCTCATGGTGACCGGTGACAACATCCGCCAAAGCAAATGCTTCTGTCTGCACAGAACCAGGAGAGGGGATCCTCAGAGCAGCAGTGAGGACTTTTCACTTCATGGCAAGCTAATGGGCTGTTCTTATTGGTCCCTGTGATTTCACCTAATTTGCATGACCCATCAGGGTCCACCTGTGTCTACATAAACTCCCACACTCAGCTCCTTGGCACGCAGACTTCCCCCGACTGAAGAGAGAAAATGCCTTGAAGGATGAAGACCTTGAAGACTTCTGGGAAGACTTCCTGCCCAGAGCTGAGGCTGACTCAGTCCACATCATCAGAGGAAGATTTCCTGCCTCTGAGACCCACTGCTTCAGCAGGACTCCTCTCGCCTGGTCTCCGGAAGCCGCCAAGGACCTTGAGCTGTGACGCTGCCCCAGACCCTCCAGATGGCATCCCGAGGCCTCAGCGGTTGGGGCCGTCACCACCTCCACTGCACCCACTGAGGCCAAGTTATCCCTCAAGTTGTGTTTCCTGTAAACCAACCCTGGCTCCCTCACTCTTCGCTGTCTGTCCATCGGCGTCAGGTGGACAGACAAGGACCTGGGAAGAATTAACCTTTCACCAGAATCTTTAATCTGGTGACCCAAAGGTGTTGGGCAGGGAGCAGAGCTCTAGAGATGGCAGAGGTGAGGGTTCCCCTTTCCCACCAGGCCACGGCTCCTGTCCTGCTTGCTGAGCACATTCTGGCCTCATGCACCTCAGAAGCATGGTCCTGTAGCAGAAGGCAAATGTACAGGGACCCAGGGCTCCCCAAGAATAAAGTTGATAACCCTGAGTTTGTGCCATCTGATGGACCGTCTCTCCTTATGTGTCACCCTTGGATACACTGAGAAAGTGACCTCTCCATCAGGAAGCTGACTGGGAGCTGGTCCATCCTGTGAGCTCAAGGATGAAGATGGGGTCACCTGAGGCCAGAAGAGAAATAAGGCAGGAGGCTGACCTTGGGGGACAGAGCATGGAGTATGGACTCAGTACCAGGAAGCTGTCTGTCTCTTTGTGACTGACACAACCCAGGTCTCTTCCGCTGGAGGTGGGAGCTTCCCAAGGACAGGGCCCAGCCCCCAGGCCACCTCCTTTCAGAACCCATGTGCCAGGGCTGTGGTGGCGCTGCCCGCTAGTTCTCAGAGCATCACGCCATCCACAGACCTTCCCTGCGGCGCTTTGCAGCCAGCCTTGCTGCTGAGTGCTGCCTGAAGTCCTTCTTAGGGACATTCCTCTCAGAAGTGTCACCCAGAGTTCTGCTCATGGGGTGACCTGCGGGCACCACTTCTCTGGGGACACTCTGGGCACCAGTGGCATGGCACAGGTCTGAGCTTGACTGCTGTATTAGTTACTGTCTTTGCTGCTGTGACAAAATATCTGATAAATTGTTTTTTTTTAAATATTTATTTTCGGGCTGGAGAGATGGCTCAGCAGTTAAGGCATTTGCCTCTAGTGACTAAGGCCCCGGGTTCAATTTCCCAGTACCCACATCAGCCAGACCCACATGGTGGTGGCCCTGGTGCTCGCTCGTGCTCTCTCTCTCTCTCTCTCTCTCTCTCTCTCTCTCTCTCTGCTTGAAAACAAATAAATAAAATAATTTATTTTCGAGCAGAGAGAAACAGAAAGAGAATCGGTGTCCTGGGGCCTCCAGCCACTGCAGAAGAACTCCAGATGCAAGTGCCAATTTGTGCATCTGGCATTATGTGGGTGCTGGGGAATTGAACCCGACTCGTTAGGCTTTGCAGGAAGCACCTTAAACACTGAGCCATCTCTCTAGCCCACACTGTGGGTTTTTTCTTCAACAAATATGTCCATATGCCCAGTGCTGATAAAGGTACTGAGAGAAAAGTTAACAAACACCTTCCATACCCTCTCCTGCGTCCCTGCCCGGGACACTTTGGACACTTTGCATGTGTAATGTTACAAACATGGGCTCACGCTGTGACAAGGACATATGAGGAACCAACCCGACTGAAGTTCAGGGCAACTGAACCTGGTCTCCAGATGGACTAGCTGCAAGGGAGTCTGGGAATATTCCAGAACCTGTGCTATACAAGAACCTGGGACTGGAGGCCACCACAGAGGTGGCGGCTCTGTCACTATGACTGGGACTTCACCAGCAGTAGTCTGTAATTTCCTCCACTTTATTGATATAGAGTTGCCGTCCACCCCACTTCCACAAGCGCACACCCCCTCATCAGCCCTGTCACTTCCTGGAGGGTCTCAATCACCAACCAAGTCCACTTTTCAGTGACCCTCCCCCAAGGTCACCAAATCAAATGCCCGCACTCTCCACCATGGCCTCTGCCTGCTTGCGTTGCTCATGCAGGCCTGGTTGAACCATCCTTCAGCACATCCTCTGTGAACCCCAACTCAGTCCATTCAGCTTCCAGAGCCAGGCCAGAGCCCAGGACCTTCCACAGCAAGAGTCCATGTACTGGGACTGTCCGCCAGGCCTGCCGTCTTCTTGTCACAAACACAAGAGACATGTACTGTGCCACATTACCCCCTGTGATGGTCGCAGTCTGTTATCAACTTGATCAGATTAGGAATCGACAGACACTCTTCTTGGCAGGTCTCTGAGGTTGCTTCCAGGAAGGACTAACATACTCCAGAGAGAGTCCCTCCTGCAGAGTGGGCGGCCCTCCTAGTGGTGGCCTATATGGAAGAGAGCTCTGAGAGGAAACAGTCCCTCTCCCCCCACCTGGCTGCCAGTGCAGTTGCTGGTGAGGGCCTGCACTCAATGTGCATCTATCCTGCTCGACTGTCCTTCATCGGCATTGGAAGCAAGTGTCCTCAGACTTGCAGCCTGGACTGATGGCCAGCGGCTCTTCAGGAAGCCTCGGGCATTCAGTGCTGGATTGGGACAGCTGGGGCAGTTTCTGGGTTTCTTGACCCTCACTCAAGCCTGCAGTCAGCTATTGTTGGACTGCCTTAAACGAACCCAATAAATTCCCTTCCTAATACCAATTCATTCTATTGGTTCTGTTCCTCTAGAGAACCCCTTACTTTTACATCACCAAAGCAAGCAGCTTAAAACAGCAATGACCACTATGATGGACGTGGTTGCTGTGGAGCAGGAACCCAGGAGAAGTGCAGCCAGATGATGCTGAGGCAGCAGCCTCTCCCATGAGGTTTCTGTTAGTCAGCTTTCCGTTACTGAAACAAAATACCTGAGCCAATGAACCTAAAAGGAGGAAAAGTTCGCTGGCTCACAGTTTCAGTCCGTGGGTCTATGCTTTGAGGCTGTGGAAAAGCAAAGGTCGTGGTGGGACCGTGGGGAAGCTGCTCACTTTGCTGCAGCTGACACACACAATGGCCTCAAAGTTCCCAATAGGCCCCCTCCCCCTCCTTAAAGGTCCCAGAAGCACCTGGGCTCCTGGGAATATTCCAGGACCAGCTACGGCCAATTTGCCACTAAAATGCCAACTGCAGGGGGCCTCTCACAGATGGCACACCCACTGTGGGGCCAGGATGTTGGTAAAGTTTTCTCCTTCCAGAATACTCCACCGGTGAAGATCATCCCTGGAGGCAGACCCCTTCTTCCTGCCTGCCCCAGCGAGAGAGGCCAACAGGACGGCATGCCTGGATTTGTAAGCACCAGCCAGTGAGTCTCCATCAGTCCAACAACACTACGTGGCCTCCTGGCTCTCCACACGGCCATCTTGAAACAGCTCTCCTCTAGCCTCCAAGCTCCTTTCTGTCCTGAGAAAATGACCTCACCTCCAACATTGAAGAAAAAAATAGAAGCTACAGGAAGTCCCTTGTCTTCCTGTGACCAAGTGACAGCCATGGTCCCTCCTCCCTCCCTGTGGCTGCAGTGCAGAAATTTAATTGTTCATTCAATACTAACCTGTGCTTGGACCCAGCCCCTCTCCCTCTGCCTTCTTAAGGAGCTCTCTCTCTCTCTCTCTCTCTCTCTCTCTCTCTCTCTCTCTCTCTCTCTCTCTCTCTCTTTCTCCTTAGCTTTCTTCTCCCCAATGTATTTGCAACCTATTGCTCTTCCTGGCCTCCATGACAGAGCTCAGAATTCAAATCTTCCTCTTTCTCTTCTGTCTCTCCACATACTCTTCATTCCCCTACGCCATAGTCTCGAGGTCCTACGTCCCAGTAGGAGCAGGTTGGAAGCTGCGCTCCCTCCACGGGAGCCTGGAGCGGGTCATGCAATGTGCCAGGAGGCTTAGAAAGAGAAAACAGCCACCAGCCTGAGGGTTCTTTCTATGCTGGCCAGAGGAGAACGGTATAGACATCAGAGAGTTGCATGACAGACTGAAACAGCCAGATGCCAGTGACCCCAGTGTCCCCAAAGGTGACTTACAAAACCCTCCTAGCCAAGGCTGGAGCCAAGGCTGGGAATGGTAAGGCCTTCCTCATTAAGTCACCATGGTCAAATAAAAGCAAGGACTAGCCAGGCGTGGTGGCACACACCTTTAATCCCAGCATTCAGGAGGCAGAGGTAGGAGGATGGCTATGAGTTCAAGGCCAGCCTGGGACTACGGAGTGAGTTCTAGGTCAGCCTGGTTCAGTGAGACCCTACCAAAAAAAAGCAAAGCGTGGTGATTGAGCCACTGTTGTTTCTCAAAATGACTAGTTGAGGAGGGGATGTTCTCTCCAGCAAGGTTGTAAACATGACAGCGGAAAGATAGATGTCACTAAAGTCATCAATGGCTTCGAAGGTCATGGGTAAAAAGCTGGCAGGGTATCTTGATGGCTGGGCCAGGCCAGGATCCACTGCTCAGCCTTAAAGTCACTGAAAGCAGTGACCAGTCTTCAGGTGACGCTAAAGAAAAACCATGCTCTCTGTGGACTTCTCTGATGCAGCCTCTGTGCCTGTTCAAGATGCTGGACTCCAGTCACATGGCTGTTCAAACAGCACACCTGGCCCCTCCTGTGTGTGTGTGTGGTGTGCATGTATGTTCATGCATGTGTGAGTGCACATGTGTGTGCAAGTGTACGTGCACATGTGTGCATGCACCTGTGGAGAGATGGGGATCCAACGCCATCTCTCTCCACCTCACGTTTTCCGACAGGGTCTGCCGCTGAGCCCAAGCTCATCACTTGATCGAGGCAAGCTCTCAGCAAGCCGAGGGGCCTCTGGTCTGCGCCTCCCTAGCTCTGGGATTAGAGAAGAGAGCCGCCAAGCCTGGTAGTTCATGTGGCTGCTGGAGATCTGAGCTCCTGAGCAATTCAGCAACCGAGCCATCTCCCGGCCCTGACGTGCCCAGAGCCATCACTGGCCAGGGGTGCGTTCCACCTGTCCCTCAGGCCCTGGTCACTATCTGACTGCTGTCAGCCTTCCCTCTCACATACCCCTTGAGGCCAGCACAGTCTGCCCCAATACTTCATCCCTGGCTCCCCCTGACACCCAAGGTCTCCATGTGCTCTCCTCCTGGGCCTCACAGGAGCAGCGGGGTTGAAGGCCCCACCATGGAACTCTGGCCCTTTACTGCACAGTGATAAAGATCCCCCAAACATGCTCCCAAACCGAGGGCCTCATCACAGCTCCACTGTGACCCATCATAGGGGTCTCAAACATGACCTGGTCCACGTTTTCATCTCTCTGAAGTCAACTGTCCACTCTAACTTGGGGCCAGGAGCTCCATCCCTCCTGTGTATCTAATATTTGCCAAGTCCGAGCTGGGGAGCCATGTTCTCCACTCTGACAGGCACTCTTGGGCAAGCCGGGGGCCCCTAGCCAGCTGCCAGCCACCATGCCCTGCTTTCCCTCCACCAAGCCCACAATCTTCCCACATGCAGCTCTGAGTATGTGGCCTCATTCTTCAAGCCTGTGCTGGTTTGAATGCAACATCCTCCACAGACGCACGGGTTCTGAGCACTTCATCCCCAGCTGGTAGTAATTTGGAAAAGTTGTTGGGGCTTTGGGAAGTGGAGCTTGGCTGGAGGAGGTGTGTTGCAGGGTCAGCTTTGGGGTGTACAGCCAGCTCCCCTTACCTCACTCAGAGTACTTCCTTCCCATTGATGTGGCCATGTGACCCAGGCTTCCTGCTCAGAAGCCTTCCCTGCCCTGATGAAGCTTCCCCTTGAGACTGTAAGCTAAATAAGCCCTTTCTCCCCATAAGCTTGGGTGTTTTGTCCCAAAAGGCGATTAGGATCTGGGAGACGAGCTCATTGCAGACTTACACATTCCGTCTCCCAACAGCCCACCTCCCCACCTCTCCCTTGTTCTCTTCCCTCCAGCCTCATGGCCAGGTACACAAAAGCACCCCAGCCATGTATGGGTTCTTCCACCAATGTTTCTGCGTGTTCTACATTTGTTTAATTTTTAAAGTATATTTATTAGAAAGAGAGAGAAAAGGGCTGGAGAGATGGCTCAGCAGTTAAGGCACTTGCCTCTGGTGCCTAAAGGCCCTGGGTTCAATTCCCCAGTACCCACATATGTCAGACCCACAAGGTGGTGGCCCTGGTGCTCTCTCTCCCTCTCTCTCTGTATTTCTCTACTTGAAAATGAATAAATAAAATATATTAAAAAAATAGAAAGAGAGAGAAAATATAGGTGCACCAGGGCCTCCTGCCACCACAAACTCCAGATACAAGATGCATGTGCCACTTTGTGCATCTGGTTTACGTGGGTCCTGGGAAATTGAACCTGAGTCATCAGGCTTTATAAGTGTCATGGTTTGATCCAGGTGCCCCCCACAAACAAATGAACGTGTTCTGGGTAATTGATCCTCCGCTGATGGCAGTTTGAGTTTTACAACCTCCAAGGAGCTGTGTTGTTGGGGGCGGGCTTCTGGGGTTATAAGCCAGCTTCCCCTTGCCAGTATTTGGCACACCTTCCTGCCGCTGTTTGCAGTGCTGTGGCAGAGGTGATGTCCAGCCCTCTGCTCATGCCATCGTTTTCCCTGCCAGGATGGAGTCTCCCCTTGAGTCCCTAAGCCAAATAAACCCATTCCTCTACAAGCCGCTTTTGTTTGGGTTCTTTCTGCGCAGCAACTAGAAAGCTGACCGCAACAATAAGCAAGCAGCTCTGACCACTGATCCGTCTCTCCTGCTCTCTGCTTGACTTTCAGAACTTGGTCTTATTCTCATCTTCCCAGCAGGACAGAGCAGGGACCAAGCCATGGGATTCAGAAGGAGGAAGGATGACTCCCAGTGGCCAGTGAAAGACACAAGATCGTGTCAGATGTAGGAGACAGATCGGCTTGGAGCCACGCAGAGACCAGGCTGGGCCACGGCACAAGTGTTGGTGGTAGTTTCACGAGGGCAGCCCAGGCCCTGAGTGCTGGGCTGAGAATCCAGCCCTGCGGAGAGCTGGATGAGTCTGGAGGGACACTGCAGCTGAACCGTCATGAGGCACCACCACTTCTGGGTCAGCAGATACAGAGGCTCTGCAGTAGGTGGCCATGAACCAGCAAAGCTTTCCCAGCCAGCAACCACATCGACCGATAAGCCTAATTAATAATTAACTTTTAAATTAAATCTCAATTTAAAACGCTATGGGCACCTTCTCTTGCAGTGGATATCCTTGCCTTCCTTTCCTAAGTCTGTCAAGGGCAGGACCCTGCCATTCAAGGGAACCCCCAGGAGGATGAGGGGGTCCACTCGGGCCCTTTGCCTTCCTCTCCTGTGGATGCAGGAATCCGGAGACATGAGAAGCATCTCCCCACGCTACACAGGATGCTCCCAACTCAGCTCCACACCTTTTCAGGGCTGAGGGCAGAGCAGACTCAATCCTGCCCCTGAGAAGCAGGGCTGGGCAAGGGGGGCCTTTGAAGCTGCAGGTACAGAGCAGTTAAGGAGGAGACAGGGGTCACCACAGGCCACAGAGGATTAATGGGGACCATGGCTGGCCTGGCAGGGGTGGAGGTGGTTCTTGGGGGAGGCAGAGGATCCAGGCAACCCTAGTGTCTGGAGAACATGGCTGCACCCTGGTCACCACCCCAGATCCTGCGAATTACTCCAGGGGTTTCCTGACCGGCTGCTTGGGTGACCGCAGGCCTAACCACGGCGCCTGGAGGCTCGAGCGAGTGGCTGCCGTGCAGGGTTCCTGCTTTGGAGTGTGACAGCTCAGTGCGGCTGATGGGCAAGTGGCTGATGGGCAAGTGCCCAGAGCCCATGCTGCAGTCCCCATGGAGCAGAACCCATCCTGGAGCCAAGCCAGGAGATGCCACCAGCTGAAACAAGAGGAGGGAGCCCAGGCAGGAGGCGGGGCAGCTCAGCAAGGGGGTCCCAAGCTGCAGCCACCTAGGGCGGTTCCAGCCTGTTGAGGTACCGGAGGAGATTGTGGTTGAATCCAGAGTCCATGGATGTGACTAGACCAGCCTGCGCCCTCCTCGGGCAGGCACCCTCCAGGGCCTCTGCTAGCTGGATTCCTGGGACTCCTGACCCCTGAGAACCTTCCAGGACCATCACAGGGTGAGACTGAGGCTGTCTGACCATCAGTGGCCACACTGTTGTGACCACGGCCCTGGGACAAGGGACACAGCCTTGATGAGTGATCTCTGAATTGTCCCCAGAGCTGGGGGGTGGGACAAGCCGAGGTCTCCAGCAGACAGGGTGAAGCCTACCTAGTAAGGGCTGCGTGTGGCACTGGCTCTCAGCTCCATCCTCCAATGCCACACAGGACGTGTCTCCAGCTCTGCTTCCAGCCACTCCAGACAGAACCCGCCCTCCTCCCCTTGGCTCCCTTCAGGGGATGGGCACGGAGCCAGGTCCTGCCCTAGACCAGGCATTCAGCGCCCTCCCTCCCTGCACCACCTGGAAACTCCCTCCATCCCCACCCCGGGCACAAGACCATTGAAAAGAAGAGAGTGGAGAACTGGCCAGCTCCCCAGCTCCTCTGCCCACTCCCATGGGCGGCAGGGGTCAAATCATGTTCCACCCACGAAGATGCCTCTGCCTCAGAACTGCCTGCTTATCCCTCCACTAGACAAAGGAGTTCTGCGAGGGAGCTGAGGGAAGGATCCTGAGGTGGGGAGATGGTCCTGGGTGATCCAAGTCACCCCCAGGACCCTGTGATGGACAGGCAGGAGGAGCACTCAGAGACTTAGGACAGGCTGCTGACTGTGGAGAGAGGGAGGGACCCTCAGCCAAGGAGCGCAGGTGCCTCTAGAAGCTGGAAGGTGCCACAGAAGGACCCCAGACTTTAGGAGGAGCAACTCCAAGGACACCCCGGTGCCAACCCGGAGCAGAGCAAGTTGCTTTGGCAGTGACTGGTCAGAAGCAATGAGTCAATTCTCGGCTCCCATGGGTTCTGCAGCCGGGACCCCGGATCAGAACTGTTTCACAGTCACACCCACAACCCCCTCCGTCATCCCAGCTACTCAGAAGGCTGAGGCAGGAGGATGACTTGAGCCAGTGGCTTAGGACCCATCCAGGTAACTTAGTGAGGCACCATCTCACATGCGCGCACACACAAATTATACCAAAAAATAGAAAAGTTTTCAAAAGGGAAGATTTGTATATACTCACTCAAGTATTCTAGAATGTCACCAAGGATACACAGCCTTCCCCAGCACAATGGGGGTAAGCTGGGGTGTACACGTGGTGGGTTTTCTTTTATGTTCTTCTAGACTTCCATGTTGCTGCAAGCCATTCGGGCGGGGCTGTTCCATTTCCCTCCCCCACCACCAGCTATTAACAGGGACCAGTCTCCACTCTGCTCAGCCTGAGACAGGAGGGTCAGAGCTCCTGGGTCACTGTAACCTATGGCCCTCTGTGTCCCAGGAGGACAGGCACAGGGAGAGGGAGGGTGAGGCTAGTCCCGGTGATAACTAGAACAATGCCAGGTTCCACCCAGGCGCCTACCCAGACCACAGACAGGAAGAGGAATGGAGGGTGCCAGTGCAGGGAAAGAACAGGGCTGGTGCCCAACGGGGACAGTTTCAGTTTGGGAAGATGGAAGAGACTCGCAGGACAGTTGAATGACACCCGGAATGGGCTTCCAGCCATGGAGTTGTACAGTAAAAAAAAAAACTTGAATGGCAAAATCTCATGTTATATGCTTTTCTTCACATAATATGAGGGGAGAGAGGTGAGCCCTGAACATGCCAGGGGCCATGGCTACTGTTCAGTGTGTCCTGAAGACTTGGAGGTCTCGTCCCACAGGTCATGTTTGTCCTGAAGGGAGTCATGGTTTGATCCAGGTGTCCCCCACAAACAAATGTGTTCTGAATGATCCATCCCCAGCTGATGGCAGTTTGGGTATTAGAAGCTCGCTGGAGCTGTGTTGTTGGGAGCAGGATTATGGGGGTTATAAGCCAGCTTCCCCTTGCCAGTATTTGGCACACCTTCCTGCCGCTGTCTGTAGTGCTGTGGTGGAGGTGATGTCCACCCCTCTGCTCATGCCATCGTTTTCCCTGCCATCAGGGAACTTCCCTCCAGTCCATAACCCAAAATAAACCCATTCCTCCACAAGCAGCTTTGGTCGGGTTCTTTTCTGTGCAGTAACGAGAAAGCTGACTGCAACAGCTTTCAGGGTCCCCTCAGAACTTCCTTGGAGACTTGGGATCTTGGGTGCTTCCAGCGGCCAAGAGCCTAATGCAAAGTGATCAGTGCTGCCCTCTTGAGAATCCAGGCACCCAGGTATCCCAAGAGCTGAACTGCAGGGACACATCATAGGACTACTCAGGCCACCTGGCTTGGAGCTGGGGGCCTGGAGCACTGGAGAATCAAACCCGGGCCATTAGGCTTTGCAGGCAAGTGCCTTCACTGCTGATCCATCTCTCCAGCCCTGGCATCAGTTTTGAGCTCAAGATAGAGCCCTAACACCCTGCCGACAGCCAGCTCCTGGGGCACCTGTGCCCCATCTGAGCAGGACACTGGGGGCTGGGTCAGAGCCGCAAGCTCCACCGACCTCTGTGGTCACCAGCACCAGGCAGGCCGGGCAGTGTCGGCCAGGGTGGAGACAGGGATGGAGTTATGCAGAGGCCGGCAGGGTGAACACTGTGGGACACAGAGAAGAAAGGACCTTTGGAATCTCTGAGATGGCATCGCTCTGCTTCAGCTCCTGAGAGGGAAGAGGATCTATAAAGGTGGAATGTTCTAGATCTTTGGTGTGAGGTCAGGCCTGAGGCAAGCCAGGTCCTGAACCTAAGGGAGGTGGATAGTGAGACTGGCAGAGAAGAGGTCTGTTGTTGAATCTGCACCTTCCCTGGCACTGTCCCCAGAGATGACACTAGCAGCTGTGTTGGGGGGGGGGGGTGACACTCAAACCTGGGGGATGGGCTCAAGGCCACTTGCACAGAGCTTTATGAGGGAGGTACTTGGCAGGCTGGCACACAGTAGTTGCTCAGCTGACAGGCTCACAGTAGGTGCTCATCAGGCTGGCTCACAGTAGGTGCTCAGCAAGCTGGCACACAGTAGGTGCTCAGCAGGCTGGCTTACAGTAGGTGCTCAGCTGACAGGCTCACAGTAGGTGCTCAGCTGACAGGCTCACAGTAGGTGCTCAGCTGACAGGCTGGCTCACAGTAGGTGCTCAGCAGGCTGGCACACAGTAGGTGCTCAGCAGGCTGACTCACAGTAGGTGCTCAGCAGGCTGGCTCACAGTAGGTGCTCAGCAGACAGACTCACAGTAGGTACTCAGCAGACAGACTCACAGTAGGTACTCAGCAGACAGGCTCATAGTAGGTATTCAGCAGACAGGCTCAGAGTAGGTATTCAGCAAGGTGCAATCATATGACTGGCCAAAGTTAAGAGAGGGTGCTAGAAGGTGCTAGAAGCAGCATAGGTCCCCAGCCTGAGCTGAGCTGCCAGCCAAGCTGGGTCAATTTTGTCACCCCCATCATAGTGGAGAGGGTCTTCACCACGGACTACAGCCCTCCCCCAGTGGACAGAGGGGAGTTCCTGAGCCAAGGGAGTAATGCTGGGTCCGTGGCAGGCAGACTGGCTGGCAGGGCTGTGGAGCCAGGAGGTGGGCAGGCATGGCAGGCTGGTCCCTAGTCACTGAGTGGCAACCACTGGCCTTACTTAGCCGTCCATTCTGCTGAGGACCCCTCCTATAATCTCTGTCTCTGCATTGCTTCTGTGCCCTGACCCAGGCACCCGCCAGCCAGCTCCATTCATCTCCCTAGTGGTCCTCGCCTCTCCCTAGTCTTTCCTTCTGGTCTCTCTCTGCTCCAGTCCCACCGCCCACACCCCGTCAGCCCACTCCCTTATCTGGGTCCCGCACAATCCTGGGAGCCCATCCCCATGACAACAGGGCAGATGGCCCTGAGATAACACTCTCCCTCCCGCCATGGCTCAATCCGTCTTGGAAATTAAATCAGCTGTGATAACATCGAGGGTGGGGGGAGGGGGAGAGGCTGCCCATGCCCCACCCCGCCCCACCCAGCTCAGGGAGGGAACCAGGGGGCAGAGCAGCTCACAGTGTGGCTGAATGACCCTGGCTAGGTCTCTCACCCTCTGAGCCTCAGTTTCCCCATCTTTAAAATGGGATGGTTAGCCATTCTTGTTTTTCAGATCTATTAAAAAGTTGGGGAACAGTGGGCAGGTTGAGGAACTAAGTGCCCCTTAGAAGTCACCCCAGTTAAAGAACTAGACTTTATCCCCCTGCCCACCCCTGGTTGTGTCCAGCAAGTCACACAGCTGCCCAACCTCAGTTTCTCCATCCAGAAAATGGGCAGGGTCACTGCCGGGCCTTCGGGCTGAGGGCCCATAGCAGCTCCAAGGAATAATCTCTGCTGTGTGCAGGTGTGAAGTTTGAGAAGTGGGTGGAGCAGCCAAGTGATTCCAGACACTAGGACTCTCGGGGTACTGGGATCCCCATGCCTAAAAGGTTCCCAGGTTCCCCCAGGGTGCCCAGCGCAGTGTGTGGCTGCTGGGTCATAATTGGATTTGCCCAGCAGCTGTCTGCCCTGAGCAGCCCACTTGAGGCGGCCGTGGCTGGGCAGTAATTGAAGACATTAGCAGGTCGGCAGGGGCAGAGGTCAGGTGGTTAGTGCCATGGGGAGTCAGCGAACAGAGCTGGGAACTGGGGCTCTACCTTCTGTGTGCCTCTGGCTCTCCTGCCCTTCCAGTAACGTGGTTAGTGGTTCCCCAGCTGCTGGCTGGTGGGGAGCCAGGGTCTGGACCAGCCTCAGTGGCCCCTAAAGCCAGGACACTTGCTGCACTCTACCGGCCAAGGTAATCTTGGGGTAACGCTTGGCTTCCTGGAAGAAGGTCCCCGATCTCGCTTCTCAGCATCCAGATCCCCTCCCACAAGAGCTCCCCTTCCCAGCACTAAATGAAGAAATGGGGAGTTGTTCTCTGGGTGTCTCAGTCAGTGGCACCCCCCCACTCCCTGAAGGCCTCTAGCAGTTCCCCTCTGAGCACCAGAGGTTGTCCTCTGTAGCCACCCCTTTGTCCTGCTGTTCCCTAGAGTAATTAGTGTGCGCCACCATGGGCTGGGTCCTCTCTGGATGTCCCACACGCACTGGGAATACAGATAAGCAACGTCCAATCAGGTTCTCCTCTACCTGGCACCCACAGCTCCTGTTTGGCCAGGATGCCCTCTTGCCAGCTATGGACCTAGACTGCCACTAGCCAGCCTTGAACCTGAAGCCTGGAGTTAGCTCCTCAGTTTGCGTTCCAGGCTCCAGGAATAAGCTCTCGCCAGCACCCTGCCCTTTGCACACCAATGCACATCTGTCGACGGCCCTTCTGCAGTAATGGCCACCACGTCCTTTGGAGTTA
>PVHP010014731.1:0-12500 GCA_004024765.1 Zapus hudsonius
AAAAAAAAAAAAAAGAAAAGTTTTATTTTTAGTCTGAATATTGAAACCAAACATCATTTATCTACCAAATACATTCTTAAAATAGTAGTCCTTATAGATGAAATTGTTTTAAAAAATTGTGTAGAAAGCTTTGAAATGGAATAGATGATAGAAGTGCCAGTAATGTATCACATGACCTTTCTACAAAGGAACTTGCAAGTAATTAAAGAATCAGTGTTCATTAAGAAAATAGCAGCTCATGCCTTTAAGCCCAATACTCATGAGGTTGAGGTAGGAGAGCCTAGGTTACAGTGAGTTCCAGGTCAGCCTGGGCTACAAGAGACTCTGCCTCAACAACAACAACCAAACCCAAAAGGTAGTAACAGGCTATGGAAAAGATTCCTACCAAAATCCAAAAGATGCTCAATCAAACTCAGTTTCATTGACTATCAGTTAAAATAGGAATATTTTGTTTACCTTTTCACTAGGAATTAACTGAATAAAGAGTAAAACCACTCAATTATTTATACCACTTGGGACACTGAAGCCTTTACATGTGAAGGGTCTGCAAAATTTAACAAATATAAACACCCCACAAAACTTTTATTTTTTTAACCTTTGTTTTTATTTTCCCTGACACAAAGAGTAAAGTAGAATTCAAATAGATGTTAATGGTCCATAATAAGCTTTGTTAAATGTTGTGCTAAAAGTTAAAAAATTGGAAGCTAAGATGGGAAAATCATTCTTTCTCTAAGCACTTCCTAGCTACTTATTGACTAAGGAGAGAGCAAGAGCAAGAAAGAATGAGAATATTGCTTATTAAAATAAAAACGACTAGAGGGAGACCCTACCTCAAAAAAAATAAAAATAAAAATAGAAACAAATTCTTAGCTGTGCGTGGTGGCGCACACCTTTAATCCCAGCACTCGGGAGGCAGAGGTAGGAGGATCACCGTGAGTTTGAGGCCAGCCTGAGACTACAGAGTGAATTCCAGGTCAGCCTAGGCTAGAGTGAGACCCTACCTCGAAAAACCAAAACAAACAAACAAACAAACAAAATTCTTACAAGTTATTTAGCTTTCTGACTATATTTCTGACTATAATGTAATTAACACACAAATCTTGCCTTTTCATAAATAAACTATTGTACGATTTAGATACTCTATAAAGCACTATTTAAGAATTATGATTTTCTGAGAGAACAAGTCATTAAGAGATTTGGAAAAATACCAAGATTGACCATTAAACATTGACCTTTATAACTATGTCTCCAAAGACTATCTGATAGATTAGTTGAGTTTTTGCAAGTTATTGAACATTTATTGGCTGCCTCTGTGCACTGGATCTATGCTGAATTCTGAGGAACACAAAGGCAGGTCAGATAGTGGGCTGACCCAGACTCTGACCTTGACATTGGAGCCTGCAGTGAGTGACCCCACATACGGACATGGGACTTCACTGTACCTAATGCAGAGATACCAAGGTGCAGTGGTCCCAAAGCTGGGCTGAGACTCTGAACCTGGGTTTCCTAAAGTCTAGGTCAGTTCCTTTCTTTGTGACTCTCCTTCCTTTTCCAATATATGACTCTAAAAACAGAATACCCCCACGTAGACGTATTTCAGACACAGTACCACCTCAAAGAGAAAGGTACATTTTAGGTACCGTGGTTTAGAGCTCTCAAGTCTTGGGGCTCACTGCTCTGCTTCGCTTACTGGGGTATGTGGGGTATGGGACGCAGAAACAGTCACAAGTCTGCAACATCAGTTCTACTGACTCAATCCAGCTACACCCTCTGGTGATCCTGCCTTTTTCAGCCACTTCATGACTTTCCTTCTGAGCTCCTTCTCTTTATGCTTTGGAGAGCCACCCCTTGCTTGCGCTTCTTTCTTCCACCTCTTTAAAATTGACCCTTTCCTTTTCTTTCTGTCCCTGCGTAAAGTTTTCTTTTTCTTTTTGAAGCATTTATCCTGAAAGGGAAACACATGTTTAATTGGCAGCTTGATGAGATAATAAAGTTTCATTTTCTATACCTAAGAATGACTTTAAATATGATTTATTTTGGTACAAAAGAACTGAAAGTAAATATAATTCAAACACATGCAAATTGGGAAGATTTTTTTATAATTATTATAAAAGCATTATGAGGACCATCACAATTTTATAGTTAGGATTATTATTATATACTATCAGAAGGTCCAATCAGGTGTTTTATAAGGAATGCAAATATAATAACAGGTGCTTATTCACCTTTATGGCAACTTTTGAGTTAACGTTCAAAAGTCAACAAACACGGAATTAAGTCTTAATGTATAGAGTAGGCAACACATGAGAGCTATCTCATATGGGAAAAAATAATTTTTTTTGTCTTTTGTAGCAGGGTCTCACTTTAGCCTAGGCTAACCTGGATCTCACTCGGTAGTTCCAGGTTGGCCTGGAACACACAATAATCCTACCTCAGCCTCCTGAGTACTAGGATTAAAGGTACACACAACCATTCCCAGTTTAGAAAAATATTTTTAAAAACTTCCTTGATTCTTTCTGTAGGGTCATCTGAAGACAGCACAGTCCTAACCTACACATGAGCTTTTGATCAGTTAAACAGCATTCATGGGTTACACATAATTCTAGAGCGACTTAAAAATGTTCTTAAAAATAGGATAAAATATGTCAGTTTGCTCACCTTGCCATCAAAACGTTTTATTATATATTGATCCAGGCCCAAGTCTGAAAGAAAGAGAAGATGAGCCACTGATCAGAACTCTCGTGAGTTGTGGAATGTGACAATCATTCAATGAAATATACCAGATGGTTCAGCCACAGCCTTTATTCAAAGGCCACACTTTGAACTCAGAGCGTAAGTGCTGAAAGACTGACACAACTCTTTAATTTTACCTATGGGAACAGGAGGCTCTCCTGGGGTGGCATTCAACTGTGGAGCCCACAGAACTCTGGGTGGTGCCCTTCCATTTTATCACCTCATGATAATGTGAATGCATAAAACTTTTTTTTTGGTAAGCTAAGTTGGTTTTGGTGGTTTGGGCTCAATAACAAAAGAACGTTTACACCACATCTAGACAGAACATTTTGATGTTTCTACCTTTTTAAAGTTGGGTGAACAACAAATATTAACGTGGGACTCTATATATTTGAATTCTGAGCTCCGTGAAAGACATGTCAGCATGTTAGATGATACTAAAGGTAGGATATTTTTATCTTTGTACACCACTTTACCCCCAGCACTGGGAACAGTTACTGATTAATAAATATTGAAAAAGGATAACTGAATGACATATAGTCCCTGCCTTGAAGAGGCCCAATGCTGTGGGAGGGCCGAGGATGCTGCTCAGCAGTAGAGTGCTTGCCTACTGTGCACAAGGCCCTGGGTGCCAGCCCCAGCATTGCAAAAAAAAGATGCAGTTTTCCATGAAAGACATGTGGGTATAATAATTAATACTTCACAGAAACAGTTATTTCAATAAGAGGTAGGCGTTTTGAGAATGGAAAACCGAGAAATCATTCTTCAACAATACCTATTTTTCTCATGTAATTACTCAGTTCTTTTCATTCTTACTGTATTCATGCTAGCTCAGGTATGAACACAATCTCCATAAAATTAGCAGCTCTTTTTGCATTCCTACTTGCACACATTTGATTACATTTCTCCTTATCTGAAGCTTCTAGAAGCTAGCACTGAACAAACAGAACCACTGACTGTAAATAAGTAAAACTAAATAAACAGATAACTAGGAATGAGAAGAAAAATTTAAAAACGATTCTAATTTGAAGTTTCAAAGACATTCAACAAAGCATTAAGAGGCTTGGGGAACTATCTAAGCAGTTAAAGGCACTTGCTTGCAAAAAAAAAAGTACCTATATAAAGCCAGATACACAAAGTGGGGGCATATGTCTGTAGTTTATTTGCAACAGCAAAATGTCCTGGTGTACCCATGCTCCCTCTCCCCCTTCCCAAATAAATAAACAAATAAATAATTTAAAAAAAATTTAAAACATAAAACAAATTTCTACAATAAAAAAGCAGGTGCCAAGGTGTGGAAGCTTACACCTGTAATCCTCCCAGCACTGGGGAGGTGAAGGTAGGAGGGTCAGAAACTCAAGGCCATTCTCAACTATACAGGGTGTTTGAGACCAGGCTGGGCTAGTGAGACTCTGTCTCAAACAATGACAAGCAGGCCTGGAAAGATGGCTCTGTGGGAATGAGAGGGACTAGTCAGGTAGTTTTGGTAGACAGGCAGTTAGATAGGAAAGGCTCACAAAAGAGAAACCTTAAGCCATACTGTCTTCCTGCCTGCCTCAGGGGCAGAACTGGAATTCAGCGTCTCCTTGTCTCACCCAATGAGAGCTCTTTCTCTAGACCACACACCACACCCAGGTGTGGGTGGACCCCTTCTCTGAGCCCAGGTCAACTGTTGGCTTTCACACCTTACACAGGTAGGCCAACCTCTTCTGGGGACAGTATGCAGAACCCCCAAAATAGTCTCATCTGGGTTCCAGGGGAGGGGGAGGTTGATTTCTTTGAGAGCACAAGCCTTTTTAGAAAAACTCCTTTCCTGTCTTCTTTGCCTAGGCCCATGCTTGACTCCCACATGGGCTCTTGAACCACATAGGCACATCCATTTCCCCTTCCTCAATTCTAGAACCCTTTTGGTTCCCTCATATCCCTGATATTTCTGAATAAAAATGTAATGGTTTACAAATTATCCTTCTCAGTCTTGTTTTATCCCAATTCTTTGGTAAAAAAAAAAAAAAAACACACAATCTGAGGATTTGGAGTTTAAGGACTCTTCCAAAACTCCATAAACCCAGTTATAGAAAAAAACACTTGTGCAAGTATGGTGATAGGAGTTTGAATTGAGCAGGACACAGTAGCAAACAACCCCAGTCCTCCTTCAGCTTCAGAAGCTCTCAGGCCAGCCAGCCTGGTATTTGTCGGGGTGAACAAGAGACCTTGCCTCAAACATAGCAGAAGGTGAAGACCAACACTTGGGGCTGTCCTCTGTCCTCCACATGTATGCCCTGGCATAACTGTGCCAACACAAACACACATGAACAAATACATACCTAACATATATGTGCATACAAAGATAAAACAGGGCTGGAGAGATGGCTTAGTGGTCAAGGCATTTGCCTGCAAAGCAGAATCAAATCTGAGTTTGATTTCCTAGTACCCAAGTAAAGCCAGATGCATGAGGTGATGCATGTATCTGGAGGTTTTTTTGCAGTTTTCATCTGTCTGCAGATGCGTTCAAACATTCCTGTCTTCCTTAGCTCTCTGTACGTCTTCTGTAACATGAAGGTCATACAGAGGCGTCCTGTAAATATGGACACTGGGAAGCTCACATCGAGAAAGGGACACATGATGGAGGGCCCAAGTATGAAAATTCTCTGGGTAATGGTTTGGTCTGCTTGTTTGTGCACATGGGCAGCACAACATCCATGGAAGTGTACCCCGTATGGGGGGTGATGGCTCCAGCAGGTCTTTTGTAGACTGTACCTGTGAAAGCCGCCTTCTAGCTAGCTGTGCATTCAGCCTTGATCCTCAAAGGGTCACCTGTGCCACCCTAATCAGGGTCTGATGTCTGTGCCCCCCCCCCCCCGTAAGGTCTTGCTCTAGCTCATGTCCTAGTTTTTAATTTGTCATCAAAAGATGGAGAAAAGGCTGGGGTGATGTCTCAGTGGCTAAAACTCATGCTGCCCAACTCTGAGTCTGAGTCCAGATTCCTAAACCAAACATAAAAGCTGAAAGAAGCCGAGGCATGAGGCAGAGGTAGGAGGGTTTCTATAAGTTCAAGGCCAGCCTGGGACTACAGAGTTCCAGGTCAGCCTTGGCTAGAGACCCTATCTTCAAAAAAAAAAAAAAAACTAGAAGAAATGAACAGAGACTACCTCAGGGGGGAAAAAAAAAAGCTAGAGGAGAAATAGACTACAAGAAGGTATTTCATGGAACAGCAATGTGAAGAGGCAATGGCTTCACTAGTTGCTAGCATCATCATTACACCTCGAAGTTTCTTACAATTTGTTTGGGGCTGAGAGTGGGCTCAGTGAAGCACTGGGTTCCATCTCAGATTTAAATGTGACAATATCAGGTGCTGACAGGCATGAAAGGAGGT
Source organism: Zapus hudsonius (assembly GCA_004024765.1). Classification (NCBI taxonomy): domain Eukaryota; kingdom Metazoa; phylum Chordata; class Mammalia; order Rodentia; family Dipodidae; genus Zapus; species Zapus hudsonius. The sequence goes on from PVHP010014731.1 coordinate 6,107, forward strand.
TCTCCTACCTTCTTGGCAAGAGTGTAATTAGCATATCTCTTCTGCAAACAAACTCAGCAATGTCTAGAAAATGAAGAGGAAGGTACCCAGTGGGCATGCAAGTTCAGGATTTTCTGAACATAACTTCTCATAAAACTATTCCCAGAGAAGAACATTACAGTGGTTTGAGATAATAAAACTTGGCTAGCTAGACTGGATTACTGTCCTCAAGTAGTCCCTTTCTCTGCTTGAGCTCCATGGACTTTAGGCTTTGCCATGTGACTTGTAGACAAAGGGAGATTAGCTGTTGTTAGGAGTCAAGCATCTTTACAATGGTTTTCTGAAGTTATCTTGCTTTCTTGAACACTTTTCATCTCTTTCATATTCTATGAGAAGAATATAACTTGAACGGTGCTGTTATTTTTTTTAAAAAGTTAAGTAAATAGAGCAGATTAATAAAACCAGGAACAGAACTACCCTACTCTAGATTTACCAACCCATAGCCTATCTATAAAGCAAAGCCAGACAAGATCAGCAGAGCATTCCCAATGAGACCTGCAGATGCATCAACAAGATAAATGCTTGTTTCATGCCCATGACATTTTATAGTTTGTTATATAGTAATGCTGACTGATAAAATTAGAAATAAATATTAACATACAGAGACATGGATAGAATACTGGCATGCTTATATAAGTTTATATAACTGATATTCTAACAATGTAGCACTGACAACAAAATGAACAGTTATACACACATGCACACAAATACATATATTTAGCAAGAAAAAGGCATGTGAAAGTAGCAGTCTGCCACAGGTCCAAGGTTAAGATCTCAGTGGCTCTCACTAGAAAGAGTTATATATTGTTCGGGCTATGATCTATCACAGATTGGCTATGGCTCTACTTCACAGGGCTAGGAATCTGGAACCAGGCTGACAGGACAGTCTCTCTACTGGGGACATAGCAGTGAGAACTGGTATATTCCTGTGTATTTGAAAAAAACTTCTAATTTAATACCTACATAAGTTGGTTCCAGCTCTATGTACAAAAGAATAAAAGAAGGAAGGCAAAGGAGGAGAGAAGAAGGAAAAAGAAGCAAAATTGTTTAAAAATATAAACTATTAGTTAAGTTTATAGATTTATATTTTATATATTTCCCTGCACACCTAAGACGGCTATGTTGGTAAATCTGTATGCTTCTTATGACAATCTCTTTAAAAGGACATAAGCAACATGCTGACAAAATGGTCTCCTTCAAAATCCCTCTTTCAAAACATTATGCCGTCCTCATTTCAAATCTCTACCTTCTGTCACCTGCTTAGACAACCGAAACAGCCCAAATGCAAACCATCACAGCATTAGCATAAGCCAGTTTACCCAGAAGAGAGCAGCCTAAGTCAGTGAACAAGCCTTCTCTGCCTAAATGTTAAATGTCTGTCATTGCACAAAGAAATACTTACATACATATTCAGTAAGTTTAACTGTTTTAACTTTATTCATAGGCCAAATTGTTAAACTGAATTGTCCCAAGTAGCCATTTAATAAATTATAATGTATCAACTGTGAGTGACAAGCTTCATTCAAGGAATTTCATAATTAGATGAAGCCCATTTTCTGTGGCTCACGCAAAATATAATTATTGTAGAATATATAATTGCAAAATTTGAAATTTTAATAAACTCCCAGAAGAAATTCTTTTAATTTTAAATGTTAGAGTTTGTCCTTTAGCTATTGTTTCTTTTCCATGGACTCTGTGGGTCGCAGCGGAGGCTGTAGTCAAGTTAGGGAGGGAGGGAGCTAGGCGATCCACCGCTTGTCCACAGAGCTGGGTGGGCAGGACGTGAGTCAATGAGAGACAAGAGAAAAACTCTCGGGATACAGCCACCGTGGGTTCAATGGGCATATATCCTTTATTGTATGTGGAGAGGTCATATTTATAGAGAGGAGAAGCCAGGAAAATTAGAGGCAGGGACATAGCAAGGGGATTGGTTGGGGCAGGGTGGTCTATGGGCGCCTCACGAGTGGATAGGCAAGGGGCTAGTAACCTGTGAATGCCTAATTTGCATAAGTTGAGGGGCTTGCTCAGCCCTGAGTGGCGGGAAGTACGTGATTCTAGACATGGATTCTAGACATGGATAAAATGGTGATGGCTGTATAGGAATCTGTCACCTCCCACCACAGCTGGGATGAGAAAGCAGGGCTCATTGTGGCTTGCCAGGGAGCCTGGAGGTTTAGGATCAAAAGAGGAGCATGACGAAGCGCTTACCCAGTCTCAGCAGTGAGCCATTGGGGCTTCAGCCTGTCTCAACTCTTAGTTAACCCTTTATGTCCTCCATGTCCCTTAGCAAGGCCCCACACTTTAGTCAGAGTCCAGGGTCTGACTTTAGCTTAACCTATTAAAAGCCTTTACAAATAATGTCCCATCCAGGTACTAACCAGGCCCGACCCTGCTTAGCTTCCGAGACCATGCACATTCAGGGTGGTATGGCCACAGACACAAATAGTCTATAACCATCTATTTCTTGGTCTTTACTGTATTAATCTTCATAAAATCAAACAACTCAGTTTCAGATTTCAGCAGTCTCTCATACATATTAACTTAGAGTGTTGGTCTAATGTCTTAAATTGGTATGCAAAGGTCATGGAAACTCTGATGCTTGATGAAGCTGGGCTACTATATATTTATTCAAAGGAAAGCTCGACACTTTCCTTTGAATAAAGCTTTATGACCTATCAGTTATTCTACAGCCATAATGGCCCCAAGGACCACTTCAGCTTAATCTTCCTTTTCACTTCCACTTGCACTGCTCCTAAAACCAGGTTCACCACATACTCTGAGGTCATTCATCTGAGCAGGCTAACCCAATCAAACAGCCACTGGAAGGGGCTAGCATTTACTATAGGTGATGCATATTATTTCATTCAATTCTCCTAACAAGTATATGGGTAGGGACTGGCAAACTATAACCCTTGGGCCAAATCCAGTCAAATCACAGTTTTACTAGTGTTTATTAGCTTGCCTATTGGTCTGCCAAGTCTTAAATACTTGTTATTTATTTTAAAAAAACATTTTTCGGGGGATAACTTGGGCTACAGAGGTCCAGGCCAGCTTGGGGTACAGAGAGAGACTATCTCAATTTTCTCCCTCTGAATTAAAAAAATATCCTCTGTGTAAGAGCACATCAGTTAGTATGTAAAAAATAACAATGTTAGCACTAAGGTCTGGGGAGGTGGCTCAGCAGCTAAGAGTGCTTTAGCATGAGATCCTCTTGGGCCATGGACAGCCAAGTTTGAATCCTTAGAACCCAAGCAAAAAGCTGGGCATGGCCATGCACATCTGTAACACCAGTCTGGACTCGCTGTCAGACAGCATTTCTGGGTTGAAGACACCCTGTTCTCAAGGAAATATGCAGTAAGCAATGAGAGGACACTCAACATTATCCTCTGACCACACACAGGAACATGGGGCACACACATCTATATACACATGCATATACCACACTTTCCACAGACCACCCCCCCCAAAAAGCACTGTTTTGAAGGTATTTAGCTTTCAGAACCCTTATACTAGAAGTCCAAAATAATACACAATTTTTGGAAAAAAAATATACAAAACTCACAGTGCCCCATGTTTAACTCCCACATAATGGTTCATACTAGGGGGCCAGAAAAAAGAAACACAAAAAATAGGACTGGAGAGACTGCTCAGTGGTTAAAGGAACTTGCCTGCAAAGCCTAATGGCCTGGGTTAGATTCCCCAGTACCCACACAAAGCCAGATGTACAAAGTGGCCCATGCAACTGGAGTTTGCAGTGGCAAGATGTCCTGTCATGCTCATTCTCTCTCTCCCTCCCTCTCTCCCCCTTCTTTCTCTTTGTTTGCAAATAAATAAAAATAATTTAAAAACCCCCCAAAAAAAACAAAAAATAAATGCTTCAGGCCTATGGGTCACATATGGTCTCTGTTACAACGACTCAACTCTATCACAGCTCAAATGCTGCCATCCACACTGAAAATGCACTCATTATACTTTATGACCAAGTGCAAAGTTAGTGGTACTAACCAAAGTGTTCTGGGTGAGATTAGCCAACTTTTGGAGCTGAGCACTGGCATTCACTGCCATCTGATTGCTGACTGAGGATGCAATGTGACCAGATGCCTCATGCTCCTGCCCCCATGCTCCTCCCTGCCATGATGGACAGTATCCTCAAACTGTGAACCAAATAACCCCTCCTCCTTCCTTAAAAGTTGTCTGTGTCAGGCATTTTGCCAAAGCAACAATGAAAGTAACTAACACGTCACTTAATACTCATCTATCTATCTAAAATAAAACAACATTGAACTACAGGAACAAATTTACAAATGTAAATCTCTCAAAATTTGACAGATGCAGAAGAAAAAAAGGTAATGAATATTTGAGCAATACAATTAACATGAATCTAATGTAAAGGTCAATAAACCCTTTCAGTGGGAGTCTGGAGGAGTATTTTAGATGTTGTGAGCCACTTGATTGATGCTATTATACTGCAAACAATATATGAACAAATTACATGATCATATGTCAATAAAAACTTATTTAGAAAAGTTATCAATAGAACAAGTGGATCTGCAAAACCAAGGGCAAAAACAACTGTAGGAAATGGAAACCTAGCTCTTTAAAGAAGCAGAAAAATTAATGATGCAGTAAAAGCCACACCAATAGAGATGCTCAGCAAAGCTAAAAGTAGGCTCTTTGGAGATTTACAAAACCAAACTTTTGTTGAGATTACCCAAGACTAAAGAAATGCTGGGTATGGTGGTTTATTCCTGTAATTCCAGCAGGCAGGAGGCTGAGGTGGGAGGAGCAACTCAAGGACAAGGACAGTCAAGACCTCAAACTGTATTAAAGGAAATAGGGACTCTAGCAGGGCATGGTGGTGTACACCTTTAATCCCAGCACTTGGAATGCAGAGGTAAGAGGAGTGCCATGATTTGAGTTTTAGAGTACACAGTGAATTCCAGGTCAGCCTAGGCTAGAGTGAGATCCTACATCAACCACCACCCCACCAAAAAAAAAAAAAAAAAGTCATAGGTATCCTCTTCAACAGGGTATGTGTTTCTCTGCCCAGAGTTCATTTGTCCACATGGAATTTTCATAATTCTCCCAATGTGGCAGTGAAGAGCTACATCACTGCCTGGGCACCAGCAGCCAGAAGCAGTTGCCCCTGGGGTGGGAACACACACTAGAGACAGGGGATGCGACATGTTCAAGGAGCATCTGGCATGTCCCCTTGTAAGGTGCTTCCTAATTAACTATGGTTACATTATTTATAGTCAATCAAGAAGTATTCATACTCAACTTCTCACTCTGAAATTCTTCAGCTCTCTACTCATTTCAAACTGCTTAATTTTAGGGCTTCATGTAGTCTGTGCTTCGTGATTATTTTTAAGCAGTTCTAAATCTAAAACTTACAAATTTAGACCTGCTGGGTATCCTGGGATACAGTACGTGTGAAGTCATGACAAAACAAAGCTGAAATATACACTACTGGCTAGAGGCCAGCCATCTATGACAGAAATTCAAATGATAAAAACATCTACGGCCTTACTCTTCCTTTTTTCCAACTCCTGTAGGATGTATACTTAACTTCTGCTCTACCTACATTTGTGGGCTGACATTTCTTGCTAATAAGCAAATGAAAATAAGGCCAATTTCTCACTGAGTCTCATTTTAATGTATCAGAATTTCCCCTCACAATTATCATCTTACAAGAAATGTAATTATTGATGATTCTGGCTTTTTATGAAAACCAGAAATGTATTTGCATAGTAGACATTTAGTAACTATACTGATTATATCACTCACTGTTCAGTAATTAAAATGGGGCCTGGGACAGAGCTCGGCAGTCCAGCACTTGTATGGCCAGGGCGGGCTGAATGCCTGCGTGCATGTGATTCCCAGCTCCACAGAATCAAACAAACCACAAACTACTACAAACCTAAATGCCAGAAGATACAAAGGCAACTTGAATATCTATTTTCCCAAGGGATAAAACTCCTTAAATGACAAAATAACCTTTATGACCTGTTTTAAAGTATTGCTTCATTTTCATTGACATGCTGGAAACAAACTTTTAAAAATGATAGATTGAAATGAGATTCTGTCAGGACAGTTATCTTGACAAAAATAAAAACACTTTGTTAACATATACAACAGGAGGCTGGAGAAATGACTCAATGGTTATAGGCACTTGCTTACAAAGCCTGATGACCTGGGTTCGATTCCCCAGTATGCAAGTAAAGCCAGATACATAAAGTGGTATATGCATCTGGAGTTTGTTTGCAGTGATAAGAGGACCTGGCATGTCCCACCTCTCTCTCCTTATGAGTAAATAAAATACATAAAATAAACAGAAAAATTTCTTACAGTTCTC
>PVHP010014731.1:17500-32167 GCA_004024765.1 Zapus hudsonius
CTCTCTCTCTCTCTCTCTCTCCTTTCTACTTGAAAATGAATAAATAAAATATTTTTTAAAAGTCTCTTATATAAAAGGATTATTTTATAGCTCTAATTCTATGCAGTTTACAGAATCCTAAAGCAAACAAACTTGAGATTTCATGGTTTTGAATAGTTAGCAGGCCTTTAAAGACAAGCTACATTAAATAATGACATGGAAAAATAAAATTGTATATTGTAGAAGCTCAATTATCAACAAGTCTGAAGCAATAAACTTATTTCTTATGATAAAATTGAGCAAACAGCCAGCAATCTTATACATAGAGCATATTTAGAAAGAGGCAGACAGAGGTAGTAGAATCTCTGTGAATTCAAGACCAGCCTGGAACTACAAAGTTCCAGGTCAGCCTGCATGCATGTATATCTATTTATTTCTTTTTTTAAAAATTCACTTCTTTATTTTATTTTATTCTTTTCCAAGCAGAGGGAGAGAGAGAGAGAGAGAGAGAGAGAGAGAGAGAGAGAGAGAGAGAGAGAGAGAGAGAGAGAGAGAGAACGCACCAGGGCCACCACCTTGTGGGTCTGGCTTATGTGGGTCCTGGGGAATTGAACCTGGGGCTTAGGCACTGGAGGCAAGTGCCTTAACTTCTGAGCCATCTCTCCAGCCCTATTTATTTCTTTTGAGACAGGGTCTCATGTATCTAGGGATGACTGGAACTCATTATGCAGCCGAAGATCTTCCTGCTTCTACTTCCTAAATGCTAAGATTATAGTGTGTACCACCACACCCAGTGTAAGGGGTGCTGGGCCTCAAACTCAGGGCTTCAGGTGTGCTAGGCAGGCACTCTACCAACTGACCTGCATCTCAGGCTCCTCATACCTGAATTTTGCATGCTGAGGTAATCAATAATAAATATAACTAGAAAATGTGTCAAGAAATAAAGCCTAGTTCCATGTCTATAGAGTAGCTAATACTTAAGCCATTCCTGGTGTTTCACATTTGTCCATCAACACAGCAGTTACTATAAGTCACTCCAGGCAGGTGTTATTTCAAGGTCATAGGCAGCAGATGTTTTTACATGGTCTTAATTCCACTACCAGATGTGCCTTTAGCAGCCAAGAAAGGACTGCTAATCTGTAACTCTACATGATAAGAATTCAATGACTTTCATTAAGCTCTGAGTAGATTTCAGAGAAGACTTTATCAAAAGACTGAAGAGCATGTGGCAAAAACAATAAGGAGCTTTTCAAGCTGAGACTGCTATATGTCTCATAGCAAAAGTCATGTTACCTCAGAGTATAATGAGCTGCTGGGTAATACTGGCTACAGAAGAAACACCTTTGTGTTCTTGTACTTTCTAGAAAAGAAAGGTGAGGGGGTTAGGAATATTTAGGGTAAGAGGCTTTTGTGAGCTAAAACACTGTCAGCTATATGCAAGATTAAGAAGTAAGAGCATGAATCAAGGACTTTAACAATGAAACTTACATTCTTTGTTATGAGTCATTAAATTATGTATTGCTGAGTATTATTAATTTGATCATAATTTGGCCTACTGTATATTTGTTATGCTGTTATATAAACCAATGGTTTTTTATAGCTGTACAGTTTTATTTTGAGACAATAGGCTAAAGAAAGTAATAGATTTAATGTAGCCCCATACACACATTGCATAGTATATATTTGCCCTTTTCTTTAAATGTAGCATCATATCCTGAAGATCCTTCCATACCACTGTGTCTTCCTTTCAGGTGACTAAGTGGAGCACTAGAGATACAGTATCCAAGATAGCAAAGGTCTGGAAGCAGAGATGGGCTGCAGAAGGATTTGAGGGCATTAAAAAATTTACTAAGGAAATTGTGGTAATAATCTAATCATTTATTTGCCAATTTTTTCTTGAATATCCTTATGTTAAGACACCTGTCTTCAACAAAATTATTGAATTTCACTGGGTCTAATTAGAGCATCATTTTTCCTATGTGACCTATTCCAAGTGGTAGCACCCAGTACTTAAAACCAAATAGGAGATGATCCCTCTTCATAAAATATTCTTATTTATAAATGAAATGATTTGATATGAGGATGTCACTATTTTGTGATTTTTCTTTTTCTTTTTTTTTTTTTTTTTTTTTGCAGTGCTGAGGATCAAACCCAGGGCCTTGCACTTGCTAGGCAAGCGCTCATCCACTGAGCCAAATCCCCAACTCCAGGATGTCATTATTTTGCAATTACAACCAACAGATCTAGACATTGGCCATCCATAGCTGCTGATATCACAAAAAGAAAAGCAACTAGACATTAAGTGTTTTCTGGAAAAGAAAATAATACCACCTCTTGTCTTGCCAGAGGGATCAAACTCAAGCCTGATTAAACCTCGGAATCTGGTTGCCAAGATTCAAGGAATTGAGACTAGAGAAATATGCTAAAGGGCAGTGTGGTAGTTTGAATGGATGTCCTCCAATAGATTCAGAAGTTTATTAAAAGCTTTTCTCCAGCTGTCTGGCTAGAGGAGATGTCAGACCAGTTTTTGGTAATAAGGAGAAAGGTAGAGTTGCTGAAATGGACCTGACCATATGGATTTTGGTCTTTTGGAACTTGTGTGCTGGAGGAAAAATGAGACAGAACTTGGTACTTGCAACTGAAGACAACTTCCAGAGTGGTAAGCCAAGTTTTATAGACTATTCTGTTAAGAGTTTAAAAATAGTAAGTGCAGAGAAAATTTAGAGTCTTGACTTATGCACTCTCTTAAGGGGAAGGAAAGATTGCAGAGAACTTTCTTGGAACTGCATTACCAGAATAAGGGCTGGATGCATTCTGCTGCCCATGCCCAGAGAATTTGATCAAGGTTGAATTTAAGTAATGGGCTGATTACTTATGCTTGTGCTTGGAACTGAGAATCTTAAGATTTAAAATTGGAAAAACTCAAGCAAGTTTAATTTACTGAGACTGATTGCTAAAGGTGCTTTTTTAATTTTAAATTTATTTTTTAAAGTGCTATTATTAAAGAGAGATTACCAAGATGAAGTATGGTCAACTAATTGAAACAATGGAGAGATGCCTGAGGTGATTCCACCTAGGAAAGCCTGACTGGTTGAAATATAAACTCTTTTGAAAGGAGATGGCTGAAAGGAAGGAACCTGCTCTTCAAGGTAACAATTTATTTTCTCTCTGAATTAACAACATGATTGTGTCCTACACAACTGGTATTAATTTTGGAAGCATGAAAAATGCATGCGTGAAGTGGGTCATGAAATGCACAAGGCTTCAAGAGCCACTGCTGAGATGTAGTATATGGAATAGAGTGTGAAGTCCTTGATTGGCAAGTGAATCCATTGGAAGATGGACCATGGTTTGCATGGAGACATGAAGGTATTTTGGATACACCAGGACTGTACAAGGGCTACTGTGCAGCACAGCTGTCTTGGGATGGAAGTTTTCCCCAGATACTCAGTCAAGCTGGAGGGGCAGAATTTGAAAATCCAGAGAATGTCAGTCACTGGTTATGATACTGAACTTGAATTGCAGATGTTTGATGTTTGTCTAATGGTTAAGTTTGCCCTAGTCTAGTCTCTCCTTATTATGCCTCATAGCAACTGGAATTTTTTTCTCTGTACCATTATATCTAAAAGTATATAACTTGTTTTGATTTTACAGGACTCACAATTAAGAGAGAGTCTTAAATCTCAGATGAGACTTGGAACTTTGGAACAATCTTAAATTGGTAAAGACTGTGGGACCTTTGAATTTGGACTGAACACAGTATCTAATGTGAGATGGTTCTAAATCTATGTGGGTCAAGGGTAGGATGTGGTAGTTTGAATGGATGCCCCCCCCAACAGATTTAGAAGTTTATTAAAGGCTTTTCTGCAGCTGCCTAGCTGGAGGAGGTGTCACTGTGAGTGAATCTTAGGGTCCAGCCCTAAGGTGTTTCTGGGGATGGATCAGGAATTCAAGCATAAAGTATGTAGAGAGTAGTCTGAGTGCTGCCTGGAATTTCTGTGGTTTCGCTGCCTGTGTATGCTTGCTTTTAGAGATGCTGGTGGTAGTTTTTCCTCTCTGTTTGTGGATCTGTAAACTTCAAATAAATTCATTCTTCCTCACATAAACTGTTTCTGGTTTGGAGATTCATCCCAGTAGTTGAGCTGTCTACAACAGGCAGTTAAAGAATAAGTAAAACCCAAGCCACAAGAAACTTGCAAAGATTAAAAAGGTTAAGTCTCAATTGGATAAACATGTATAAAAAATGAAAATAGGGCTGGAGAGATGGCTCAGAGGTTAAGGCACTTGCTTCCAGTGCCTAAGGCCCTGGGTTCGATTCCCCAGGACCCACATAAGCCAGACCCACAAGGTGGTGGCCCTGGTGCTCTCTCCCTCCCCCTCTCTCTATCTTTCTGTATTTCTCTGCTTGAAAATGAATAAATAAAATATTTTAAAAAAATGAAAATAGACCCACTCCTTTCACCATGCACAAAAATCAACTCCAAATGGATCAGGGACCTCAACATAAGACCTGTAACCCTGAAAACCCTGGAAGAAAAAAGAGGAACTTGAGATAGGAGTAGGGGAAAACTTCCTGAGCAAATCTTCAGTAGCCCAGGAGGTGCAACAATCACTTACCTAATGGGACCTCATCAGGCTCAAAAGCTTCTGTACAAACATACCATACTCAGAGCCAACACCCCCCCCCATCAAACTGGGAGATAATTTTTGCCAGCTATAACTTAGACAGAAGTCTAATTTCTATAACTTACAAAGAACTCAAAAAAATAAAGAATAAAAAGTCAAACAGCCCCTCGAAAAATGGGGCACTGATCTCAACAGAGAATTCACAGAGGAGGAAACACAAATGGCCTTTTCTCACTTAAGAAAGTGCTTAGTATCCTTAAGCATCAGGGAAATACAAATCAAAACCACAATGAGATTCCACCTTACTCCAGTCAGAATGGCAATCATAAAGAAATCCAACAACAACAGTTGCTGGCAAAGATGCGGGGGCGGGGAGGGGACCCCCTCATTTCACTGCTGGTGAGACTGCAAACTCATTCAACCACTATGGAAAGCAGTGTGGAGACTCCTGAACAGAATGGACATAGAGCTCCCAAAGGACCCAGCTATCCCTCTACTAGGCATCTACCCGAAAGATGTCACACCTCAGCACAGAGGCATTTGTGCAACTATGTTTATAGCAGCTCAATTCATAATAGCCAAGAATTGGAATCAGCCCAAACGCCCATCCATGGAGGAATGGATAACAAAACTGTGGTACATTTACATGATGGAATTTTACTCAGCAGAAAGGAAAAATGACATATTGAAATTTAGAGAAAAATGGTCTGACTTGGAGCAGATCTTGCTTAGCGAACTCTCAAAAGAACAGAGAGTCAAAGGCGCATATTCTCCCTCATATATGGTTCCTCACCAGGTTAACCTTAAACTCGATGCAAACCAGTAGGGAGGAGTGAGAGTTTGCGAAAGAGGTATATGGAATGGGGGGAGGTTAGGGGGAGACTTATTCATTAAGCTAAACCAATAATGATTTGAAATCATAAAATCCTCACTTGCATACTGTAACCTATTGAGCAAGTAGTGGGCGTCATCTGGCAAGAGGGGCTGTGAATAGAAGAGGAGAGAGTCTAAGCCTGTGAAAAATTGATCAGACTCACAACTCCTGGTCCCAGTCATTGGCTCCTCCCTTCACTGAGCTGTTGACCAAAGTGGCCCATGAAATCCCAAAAACAAGACAGGATTCTGTCAAAGCTCTTAAATACCCACCCCAGGCCTAATGTAAGATTCTGTTGCTGAAGAAACCACAGAAAACCATCTATCAACACCAAGGGACCCTGCCAGGTCCAGAATGGTAACCAGCCCCCAGATGGTAGTTGGTGCAGTGCTGGAAGGCACTGCAAAAGCTGCCAGGAGAAACTGGTCAACGATAGTTGGAGTAAACAGAGACAACTGATATAAAACGCAGTCTGCTGCCATGAGTAGGCTGAACACACTTCCTTCTGGGAGAGAACAGCGAACCAAGAAATAAACACTTGTGCAATGGAGGCGCCAAAGCCTAGAGAAGGTAATCAACAGCTTTTAATTTGGCCAACTAATCCACTCAGTGATGGGGAACCCTTAACTGGAACTGGGGACTCAGGGCAAAATACACTGGGAACCAAAATCTTGGGCCCCCAAAGAGAAATTCACTTTACAGGTAAATTACAAAGAGGCTACTCACAATAGAATCTAGACGATTCAGAAATGTGTATTTCAGTTAACCTATACTGATCTCACTCTTTGATGGAGATTCTATTTGTATTTTTCAGAAGGCAGCGAGAGAGCTGTGACCTTTCCAACCCTACCAATGAGCCGCAGGCAGATAGCTGACATCCTGGTAAGAGATGAGCCACCCCAGACTGTGGAGGCTCCACATGAAACCCAGCAGAGAGTGGTGGGATAAGCAAGACATCTGTAACCACAGTCAACCCAGGATGAGCCAGAGAGACAGACACCAACGATTTTCAACGCAACCTAAAGCAGAAGTACAGAGAGACCCCCTAAGACCTCAACAATAAAGCAGCCTTAATACTCACTCACCATGACTCAGTGAACTGAGCGGAAGAGGGGGCAAAAAGAGTGTAAGAATTGTGGTAGATGAGAATGTCCAGAGACATTGCCCTCCTCAGTAACAACATACAAAGGGGGGTGGAACTGGGTTGACTCCTAGGCTTTCCATAACCCCCTGCCCCATGGACTGACCCAGTTTGCCTATGGAGGAGGATATCCAGATAATTGGGGACAGGGAGGAGGGAAATCGGGGAATTGGGGACATCAACACATTATTTGCTCATTCAATGTATCTAATTATGAATAATAAAGATATAATTTTAAAAAAGGTTAAGTCACTCAAGATTAAGAGAATTAAAGGACACATTATCAGGCTGGAGTATGTCTAAGTTCATTGGCATAGCCAAGAGGCCCTGAATGCAATCCTCCACACCAGAAGGAGAAAAAAAAAAAAGAAAAGAAAGAAACTATCTACACATAACATCAAACAGATAAAACTTTATGTTTCTGGTGATGAATATTTGAATGATAAGTGAAGAAGCCCATTCTTCCAGCCACCCAAGATGCTGAACGAAGGCTAAGGGGAAGATGGAAGACCCAGGCCTGCTTTATGAAGATGCCAGAGACCGAGAAGGTAAATAAATGCCTTGAGAAAAGGCTTCATAATTTTTATTGGACAGAACATCTCATCTTGCTTATCTTACCTCACTAGTTTCGTCCAATGGCTCTGCTATACCCAGCTGTGGGAGGCTGAAAGTACCTTCCGCCTTGTGGACTGCCACATAACTGCCCAACTACTTAAGCTGGCCAACAAGTACAGATAAAATTCCCAGCAAGAGAAGAAACAGAGACTGGCTGACCTGTCCTCTGAGAAGGGGTTAAAAACACCACTACCTTGCTGCAGAGTGAGATGGCTCAGCTGGGTAAGCATGTGTGCGTGCGTGCGTGCGTGGCTGCATCCCACTGGCTGGTTAACTTCCTGCCTGCCTGTGGTATTGGATGGGGGTTCCTTAAGGCTTCATCAAGGGGAAGAGCAGGCTGGGTCATCTTGTCCACAGGAAGACATATGTCACCATCCTCTCACACAGGTTAATTCAAAGACAGTGGTGCCTAGCCATGCTGATTCTGCTATGACAAAATGAAATTTAACTAGTTATCAAGACCAATTATAATGACAGATATGTTAAATTTCACTGTCACTGGAGAGGTAATGTCCTTGATTCAGGATCCACAGCTTACATTGCCAAGCTGAAAAAAGTTAAAAGCTAAAGAATTTGCTGCTAAATTAGATTACATGTATATTTTTGCATTTTCTGTACATCACAAATTCTTATTCATAAAAGAAATGAGGAAAGGAATTATAAAAACCTATCTTATAGCTAGACATGGCAGTATACACCTGTAATCAGCAATCGGGAGGTGAAGGCAAGATCATATCCCAGAACCCAAGTACAGCTGAATGCTCTAGCACTAGGTAGTGTCTGCTATCACAGCAAGAAGGGAGCTGGAGACAGGAGAATCGGTTAGAAGTTTGCAAGCCAGCTGGCTGGGTAAATGCAATAGTGAACAATGAGAGACCCTGTCTCAAACAAGAAGGATGGTGAGAACTGTCCTCTGACCTGCACATGTGCACTAAGGCATGCACGTGCCTGCACTCACATATGTGCACACATTCACCCAAAAGTTACAAAAACCATTATGGCCAAATAAGGATGAACTTGTCTATAGTAAGAAACAACGTGCTTAAGAAATAAGGATATTCTAATTTATCTATGAAACATACATGATGAGCTTTAAAGAGGTAGAGTCTGCTTCAAAAATAGGTCAAACTTCTGCTTTTAATAAGCTTATTATTTTTAAAAATGTGGTTTTTCTCCACAAATTTTCTGGTCTAGTTTTTTTTTTTTTTTTTTTTGATTTTTTTTAAATTTATTGTCCAAAATGAGTTACAACATTTAGTGGGCAAACAATGAGTTGTTATCCCCAATTCCCCACTGCCTTCCCCTCCCCCCTCCACTGGATAACCTCCTCCATGGGTCGTCTGGATCAGTCCTTGTGACAGGGGACCATGGATAGCCTAGTAATCAGCCAGGTTCTCCTGGCCATGCCTCTGGATAATCTCCCCCACCACGGCTCTTACAATCTTTCCGCCCCCTCTTCCGCATAGTTCCCTGAGTCGTGGTGGATGAGTATTAAGGCTGCTTTAATCTGGTCTAGTTTTAAAAGAAGTTATTCAATAAAATTTTTGGCTTTATTTCATGTTTGTTATTAAATTTATTCCTACAGACTTTATAATTTTCTATTAATTTCAAAATAATTAAAATATTTAAAAATAAATTTGATATTAATAAAACTGTTATTCTTTAAAATATAGGTAGAAGAGTTCTTCGCATTCTTATGCAGGCTCTGTGAAAGAATAGAGGGACTGAAGCAAAGGAACCAGAGATGAGACAAGTGATGAAAAAGCTCGCTGGAAAGACAAAATGCCATGTGAAAGATTATCCATAATAAGGAGATAGTTCTTCCTCAGAGACTAGAGAAAAAAGAATTATTTCAGACACATATTAGATAGGTTTTGTGGCTTCAAGAGATAACAAATTAATAAATTATGATGACTCATTTTTTTCTGTGAAGTATGAAGAATTTGCTAAGGAGAAATAGGTGTAAACGATGGGAGATGTTAAAACATAAATGTTAATGTGAGTCAACTAAAGTGTAATATTTATTTGCAAGGAGAGAGAGCAAACAAGTGAATGAATGGGCACGCTAGGGCCTATTGCTACTGCAAAGGAACTCTAGACACATGCGCTACTCTGTGCATCTGGCTTTACAAGGGTTCTGGGGAATTGAACTGAGGCTGCAAGCAAGATCCTTTAACAACTGAGCCATCTCTCCAGCCCTGACTCTACTTTATAAAATGGAAAGTATGACTATAAATGAAATTGGTAGCACAAGTAAAGTTGAACATTCTTTGAATTTACTCAAAACAAAAGAATAAATATCTCGTTACAGGACCAATCCTCCAATGAGGAATTGCTTGTGATACCCAACTTTTGCTCAAATTCACCTCAATCAGAAATAGGCTTAGAAGTTGAGAAGAAACATTCAGTAACTTAGTCTAAAAAGATCTAAAATCTTCCAGAGGAATTCTTCTTGCTAACACACAACATAACTCCCAACACAGAAAGAACTCGTCTTGTAACAAGAGCTGTGTGTGCCTCAACAAACGAAAGCAACTCCCTCAGTTTTAATCCTAATGAGCTAGATGAGTAAGAAACCCATCCTGAGTGGTTATCACTCATGTTTGTCTGCTAAAGTGTCTGATATCATAGTGGAATTGAAACTTTTTTGAAGTGAAACTACACTATAGTGGGCTGGGTTAATTACATGTAGTGTGACAGTCATTCACAGTTTAGGCTGCCCACAATTATTTGGCTTTCAAGAAATTCTATTTTCCTTTTATAATTTGATACCACAAGTCAGAAATACTAAAAGACTCAACACAGATGATAATGTGTTAAACCTGAAGAAGAGCCAGAGAGCAAGAACCACCTACTGGAACTGAAAGGACAAAGAACATGCCCCTCCTTCTCAACAAGCCTAGGTCCAGTCACCTACTCCCTCCACATCTGAAAGAACTTTGGCTTAGAACAGGATGGTCAGTAGCGAAGAGGCAAAGAACTCAGAAGCAAATGTGACCTGTGACACACTTGCAACTGCTCCTCTTTAGGATAGAATTCTGATTAACTTGCAAGATTTGGTTCCATACTTTTCTGTCTCTGAATCCAGAGCGCTTCTTCTTTTTCTCCTCTGGATAAGGCTCAGCACAAGCATCCGCAGCTTTTTTTTCATGGTTATCAATTTCTCTTTCATCTTTACTCTTCTCTTTATCACTGACGTTGGCTTTTATGTTGTTTACACTTGGTGGAGATTCTGCATGAGCCCTGGGTGTGCAAAAGAGAAGCCTATTAGGAACAACACTATATACATTGATAAAACAAGTGAAGTACTGTGAAGTACAGAGCTGTGATTTTTATAATTAGTTTCTTTAATCACATTTTGAAATATGATTATGCCTAAGTATTATAGAATATAATTTATTTGTGAATCTTTCTCTTGATTTATAGCAAAAAGCAATGAGAATTTCTCACCATATATCACAACAAATCCTTATAACATGCCAGTTACAAGTTTTTTAAAGCCAAGTTATGCCAAAGTAAAGATATAAAGCATCAGCTGCTACAGTCACACTGTTGGTATTACATTGCACAAAAGAATTAAGCTACAAATAAATGCAAATTTAAGTTACACAAAAACTTGGATGAATACAAAGGAATGAAAAGCATCAGAAATGAAAAATGTGTGGGTAAATGTAAAAACCTTTCTCTCTTTTTAGAATTTCTTTAAAATACAATTTAAAGCAAAAGTAACCAATAGTAACAATGTATTCTGAGTTCATGCACATGTAGGCAAACAAGTATGCAACAGTAGCATGAAGAACAAGCACTGTCAAGTTCTTACATGTTGGGAAGTGACAGAACAGTACCTGAAGGCACATTGTAACACACTCAGGATGAATGACAGAAAGTCTAGAGCAGAGGAAGGCAGGCTATAAACCACAGGTCAAATCCAGCCTCTCATCTGATTTTGTAAAGTCCTTGACCTAAGAGTGCTTTCTATATTTTTAAATGGTTGAAAGGAATCAAGAAAGTAATAGTTTGGGATACATGAAAATTACATGGAATTCAAGCCTCCATATCCATAAACATTCTGAGTCTGCATGCTGGCTCGCTGGCTCTCCTGCGGTCTATGGCTGCTCCGGCACTGCATCAGGAGTGGCAGCAGAGGCCTTCTCTCCTGCGCCATCTACAGCACTACCTATCTGGCTCCTCATGCAAAACATTTGCCATTCCTACTTTTTGTTTTTGTTTTTGTTTTTTTTTGAGGTAGGGTCTCGCTCTAGTCCAGACTGACCTGGAATTCACTATGTAGTCTCAGGGTGGCCTTGAACTCACAGCAATCCTCCTATATCTGCCTCAAGTGCTGGGAAAAGGCGTGTGCCACCACACCAGGCTTCATTCCTACTTTTAAAGCAATCACAAGGGAGGAAAGAAGGGAAGGAAATAAAAATCAGGCCAGTTGTAGTGGTGTATGCTTTTAATCCCAGCACTTGGGAGGCTGAGGTAAGAGAATCACTGTTGAGTTCAAGGCTGTCCTAGGCTAGAATGAGAACCTACCTTAAAAAAACAAAAGAAGAAATCAGTAAAGCATTTGCCTAGCATGCATGCAAGCCTTAGGTCCTTAGAATTACACACAGAGAGAATACTATATGCATACATGGAAAAATCACACTAAACTCCATTAATGTGTACAAATAATATATGTGAAAAAATAAGAGGGACTAAGGGGATGGTTCAGTAAGAGCACTTGGTACACAAGCATGAGGGTCTGATTCACCTTGAGTTCAATTCCCCAGTATTCAGGGAAATAGCTGGGTGTGGCCAGGTACACCTGTAACCCCAGTTCTGGTGGGAACAGAGACTGGAGAATAATTGGGACTCACTGGTCAGCCAGTCTGATTTAAAAAAAAAAAATGGCAGTTCTAGGTTCAGTGAGAGACTCTATCTCCAGGAAGCAGGTGGATGAGCAACAGAGGAAGTCACCAATGTTCTCCTCTGCCCCCCATGGACTTACTGTGTGTGCATATCTCCATGTACATGTACATACACCACACACACCACACCACATATACTACACATGGCTCCTCGAGATGAAAACCTCAACTCCTCAGCAGCACACAAGGCCTTTTATACCATGACCTCAAGCTTTCTCCTCTTCCGTATTCTCTGTCTCATCATCACTCACACTCATATACATCCAATTATAATAGCATATACTGACAGCTTACTTGTGTGGAAGGATTTTCTATAAAAGGCTTAATTATTTTACAAGTACGTGCAGAGACTGCTTCAAGCATTAAAGAACTGACTTGTTTGATCTTCGTAACATTGCTAAAAGGTACTATCATCTTGATTTTACAAATAAGGAACCCTAGGTACAGGTGTGTGCGTGCAAATGCTTACACACTTACAGAAGATTGCTGGTGGGAATGAAAACAGTATGGCAGTTCCTCAAAATGACAAAAAGAATCTGGTCCAGCAGTCTCATTCCTAGGTACAGAGCCATGAGAAATCTAACATTTCCATCCAAAAGCTTGTAAATGAATGCTCATAGCAATACTATTAATAACAGCCAGAAGAGAAGCAATGAGAGGGCTAGAGAGATTGCTCAGCAGTTAAGGCACTTACCTCCAGTGCCTAAGGCCCCTGGTTCAATTCCCCAGGACCCACATAAGCCAGACCCACAAGGTGGTGGCCCTGGTTCTCTCTCTCTCTCTCTCTCTCTCTCTCTCTCTCTCTCTCTCTCTCTCTCTCTCTCTATCTGTCTGCTTGAAAATGAGAAGCAATGAATAGGTAAATAAAAAGGGGCAGGGCAATACAGTGGAATTTTGGCCACATAAAGGACTGAATCATGAATTCATGCAACAACATGGGCTGAATCTTGAAAATACTTCACTAAGTGAACAAAGCCAGTGGGAAAGACCACATGTTAAATGATCCCACTAATGTGAAATGTCCAGAAATGACAAATCTACAAACAGAAAGCAGATAAGCAGCTGTGCAGGGCTGCTGGATGAAGTGGAGTGGCTGAAATAAGAGCACAGGTGGGCGATCAAAGTGCTCTGGAATCACACTGGGAAAGACTGCACAACCTCAAGAAATACTAAAGCCACTGACTTGTACACTTAAGATTGGCAAGTGATGTGGTGAATTACATCTCATTAATGCTCTTCCAAAAAAAGCATACATACAAGATCTATGTATGAGGTCTTATGTACAAAGTATGTAAAGAACTTTTAGTCCACAGTAAACAAACAATTTCACTTTTAATGGACAACATGAATAGATACTTCACAAAAGAAGCCACAGAATGACCAATATTCCGTGAAGACATTCAGCACCATCAAACTTTAGGAAAACAGAAATTCAAGCTATAATGAAATGCCACAGGGTTTCCACTAGAATGGCTACAATAGAAAAAGACTGAGAATCCAAGGACTGGCAAGCAAGTTAGCTCACTGGAAAACTGAAAACTGGCAGTTCAGAATCAAGTTTATATTTACCATGTAACCCAGTAATTTTGCTCCTAAGTATTTAACCAAAAGAAATGAAGACTTACATGTGAATTTCCAAGAATCTTCATCAATGAGCAAAAAAAACTCAGAAACAAGCTGAATACTGTGCAACTGGTAAAGGGACAAATTGTGACATTCATACACAAGAATAGTATTTAGTTACAGAAAGGGCCCCAATTTCTGATACATATGGATGCATTCTAAAAACATTAGGCCCAGGTAAGAAGCCATGTCCAAAAGACACATTGTTGTTGTTTAAGACAGGCTGCCCTTAAACTCCCAATCCTCCTGTCTCAGTCCCTAGGTATGTGTGCCACTCCGCTCAGCTCCAGAGATATTCTTAAGATTCTACTTATATTAAATCCCAGAGATACAAAACTAAGTGATTCAAATCAGCCCAGAAGTTGTTGGAATGCTGTGTAGCACAAGACTGACTGGGAAGAGGCAGGAGAGGACCCTATGGGTTGGTAGAAATTTTCGCATCTAGATTTGGCGGTGGTTGGACAATTATATACATTTGTTCATAATGACTGAACTATATATCTGAAATGGTATGCTTTACTGCACATTTACTATTCTTCAACAGAATTGATTTAAAAAACAAAAATTTTAAAAGGTAGTTTTGGGAGCTGGAGAGATGGCTCAGCAGTTAAAGATATTTGCTTGAAAAGCCTGGTTTTGATTCCCCAGTACCCATGTAAACCCAGATACACAAAGTGGCACCTATGTTTGGAGTCTTTTTATACTGGCAGAAGGCCCTAGAGCATCCATATTCAATCTCTGTCTGACCCCCCTTCTTTTTGACCCCCCTCTTTCAAATAAATCAGTAAGTTTTAGAAATTGTAGTCTTGGGGCTAGGGAGGTGGTTCACAAGTGTGAGGAGCTGCATTTGGATCCCCCAAGCCCATGCAATGCTAGATGTGGTAGTTCACATACAT